>VYZU01083636.1:0-11956 GCA_013401355.1 Ceyx cyanopectus | reverse complement strand
CTGCTGTCAGCCAGTAATTTAGGACACAGCAGGGTGTTTTTAACCTCGTGGTGGGGGTGAGTTCTTCATCCCTGTGTGAGTCAGCTCCCGTGCTGGTGGCTGGTGGGCAGCTGAACTGCAGCCAGCAGGAGATCCTTGCCTGCACAAACATGTTTCTTACACATTGCTGTCCTATTGCTAGAGGCAGACCCAGCAAACGATGCCTAAAACAGACCTGAGGGGCAGAGAGGAAGATGCTAATTATGAAGGTTTGCTACAGATCCATAAATCCAACTGAAAGTAATTTTAGAATCATAGAATGTTTAGGGTTGGAAGGGAGCTCCAAAGGTCATCTAGTGCAGCCCCCTGCAGTGAGCAGGGACACCCTCAACTAGACCAGGCTGCTCAGAGAATTTTCCTGAGTTCCTCCTTATGTAACCAGTTTGTCCTTCATGTAGTCTGTTGAAAGACTGACTGAAAACCAGTGGGTTCTGGTGGTTTTATTTCAAACACTGTCCTTTCTTCCTGTCCCTTCCACTATTTTTTATACTTCCACTTCCATTTTCCTTTTTAAAAGAAGCTATTTCTAGCCAGTGTGGATGTGACTGACCAAGTTCACTGTTTTGATGACACTGTTTATGTTTCATTTCAGGGCCTTCAGCAGATCTCCCAGAGGACCATCAGCACTGCTTCTCGCAGGCAGATTGAGAACAGAGTTCCTGAGAAGCAGAAGCTTTTTCAGGTACTGAGTGAGCACTGATAGTACAATAACAAGGTTATAGTAGACCATAATTGAGTGTGTTTTGTTTCTAAAGAACTGATGAAAAGTCCTCTTCCTATCCGAAGTGAGCTCCTGCAGTCAGTTTTCTGACTACAGTGTTTGAAATCACTAGTTATTTTCTAATAAATAGCTATATTTCTAGTATATTTCCATAGTGTTTGCACATGCATGCTTGGCTTGATGATTGTTTAGGGTTTTTTAGCCTGTGAAATGATTTGTACCCAAGTTTCTTAAGAGTAATGGCTGCTGTCTCTGAAATGAGATGGGGGAGTATGTCCTAAGAACAGAGAAAAACAGCAAGTGGGAGGTTCCATGTACAATGAAAAGCCTGCAGTCTTGCAGCTCTAGCTGTAGCTAGATGAGCCCCATCATTCCTGATGAGGTTGAGGTATTATTGTGCTTGTCAGATATCAAGAGAGTGAAGGTCTGAAGGGATTGGACTCACTCCCAGGAAATTACTGAATCTTTAAAAAGAATTTGTGAATGACTCCCTTCCTGGTGGGCAGGGCCACCTGGTGAGAGCTGGTGGTTGTTGAAATGCCAAGGCAGTGGGTTCTCAAGAGCACACTGCCAGTTGCCAGCAGCTTCATAGAGCATAGACTGGGCTTTAGCAGTGTGAGAGGGGGAAAAGTATGTCAGGAGCCTCACATTAATAAGTTTTTGTGTCTTGGTGCTTTCCTTTCCCCTGGAAGAGAAAGCCAGTCTTGTTAGGACACTGCCCCAGCAGCACAGTGTTTGTTTCAACCAAGGAAGAAGGTTAGTGATGGGTGGGGTCAGAGGGTCAGTTTCTGCTGGTGGGCATCTCCAGCTGGATCTCCTCCTCCTCCCATCCCTTTCTGGTGGTTAAGCTGGGCTGGGTTGTGGGTCACCAGCACCCTAATTCCAGAGCAGTGTAAACATGCTGACAGGGGTAAAATCACAGGGATATGGTGTCTAGCTTCCAAGTGGAGGAAAACAATTGCCTGTATTGCTCCAGGTGGCAGCAGAGGCTCCTCCCCTGTTGCTCCCTGTAGCAGAGACTGACTGTGCTGGAGATGGGTGGAAATTTCTAGGGATGGGAAATCATCCTGTTCACCCAGGGGGCTGGAAACTGGTGCAGAAGTGTTCAGACATCTGCCAGCACTGCTTTAGAAATGAATGTGCATATAATTCACTGTATTTCCCTGAGTGATTGCCTGGTAACCAGAGTGAAAGATTGAAGTGGAAGTTTTGGTGTTTTTTGCAAGTTGGGAGGATTATCTGTGGAAGAAATTCTTGTGCTGGGTGATTCTAGTTATGTAAACAATATATTGCAAGGACTGTATGTAAATAGTTTGTGTTTGTCACTTGTTTCTGTTAGGAGGATAATGGCATCCCAGTGTATCTGAAAGGTGGTGCAATGGATGCTCTGTTGTACAGAGTCACCATGGGTCTTCAGGTTTTTGGTAAGGCTTATACTAAAATACTTTTGCTTTGGTAGAATTTTCACCATGCTGATATTAAAATCCTTTTCTCTGTGGTGCAGTCTCCAGTGTGATCAGTGTTCCCTCTGTAAATCACTTCAGTTTGTGCTTCTTTGTCCTTTTAGAACATGCAAAATGTAGGTGAAAAAAACCCCTTGGATATATAGATGATAAATATTGTATATTTCTTTGTGCATTTAATATGTTGATGTAATGGATTTTCAGTTACTTTAAGAATCATCCTCATTATTTTATTATTATCTGTGTAGGTTCCACAAATATGCCTCTTCCTTCCTGCCATTCCTTTATTTTTAGGCAGTGTATGGAGGGGTATTTAAATTGGTTTTTTTTCTCTTAACATGTGAATCTCTAAAGAAGAAAACTGATGGTGCATAGCTAAGGAAACATGTTGTATTTGAACTGCAGCTGCTGTCAGTGTTTCTGCTGGAACAAACTGGGAAAGGAAAGCTGACTTGAAAGGAATTCTGTTCACCATTATGAAAAATTCCTTTTCTGATTCTTAAAACAGGAACAGCCTATGTTATTTACAAGCTGCTTGTCATTTCAATGCCCAAGAAGCAGAAGTGATTCCAGCCAGGATGACCAGTGACCAGCATGTCTTCAATCAATCCCAGTGGCTATGATGGCACTCTCTGCTGGCTTCACACTGGGAATCAGCATCTAACTGCAACATGTTAACTGCAGGCAATAAAGCAGTGATTACACTGTGTTGTGGTCATCTGGTTTGTTCTTGAATTGTCAAACTCTTCTTTGTGTGTGGTTTATGTTTGTCCCTCCAAGGTGAGTTAAGTGCCCTGAGTCCCTATAAGAAAGTCATGTCTTTAGTAGAGGAATTGCCTTTTCTTGCTTTAATGGAGAAAATTCACCTCATAAAAAGTGATTAGGATTAAAAGTGTCTCCTTTTGGGGACACGAGAATGCCTGTGCTTGAGGGATGGTGTCAGCACTGCTGTAGGCTTGCTGCTACTCCATCTCAGGGTGTTGCTTATCTGCCAGTTGCCAGAGGAGGAAGAGTGAGGCAGAGATGATTTTCTTCACCAAGATGCCAAGAAGCCTTTATTTATTAATTTACAGCTCTTTTTATACCCTTTGAACCTCAAGGTAATTGGACAGGGGTGATTGGCTGGGGTGCCACAGCACCCAGAGTCAAAACATCTCTCTACTGTTTTACAAACAAATGCCAGCAAGGTCACAGCTGGTGGGAGTCTTTGTGGTCCCATGAGCAGGAAAATTGCAGGCAGTTGTTTTAGCATCCACATCAGGGTGTCAGCAGCTGCTGCTTCTAAAGCTCAGTCAGCACAGTGGTTTCTGGGAGAGTCATCACCTTGGCTCCAGTGTCACTTCTGTGTAACTCCAGGCTCTCTGGCAGCAATTTCAACAATGCCTTCAGCTAGGTTATGTGCCTGAGCAGTAGCATGGCTGAGGAGAGCTCACCTGCCCTGCTTCCCCACCAGAACTGTGTGATAGCACCCTATGGACATGGGGACACAAGAAATAGCTGATGAACCTCATGATTTGCTCACAGTCCTTCCTGAAGTCCTGTCAGTGGCTGAGGTGCTGTTTATCAGCTTGCTCCAACACAACCACACATGCAACTGGAGATCCATTGGTGTCTCTGCAGTATGAAAATGGGATTGTGGTTTAGAATGGGGGAGGGAAACCCAGTTCCACTAGCTTCTAGCATCTATTTAGAGAAAAAACCCTTGTATCTGAGTAGGTAGTCTGTTGGTGAAAATGTCTGCTGTGTGAAACTGCTTCTAGGAAGTGTCTTCAAGGTGGTGCTGGTGAAACTCAGTTGTAAGCTGCCCTCCTGCCCCTTTCTAGCTTGACTATTGCAATGGCTTGGGAAGAACATCTCTGGCAACCTGTGGCAGCTTTGCATCCCTCGTTAGATTTTATGTTCCTAACACAATTGGTGCCTTTGTGACCTTCCTGCCAAGTTGCTACTTGTGGGTTATTATGCTGAGAGTCTGGTGTTGATTCTGTAACAAATAGAGATTCTAAAAAAAAAATAAATCCATCAGAATAATCCTTTTGTTTCTCTGCTCGAGGAATTTGAACATTTTAAAAAATGTGAATATGAGCACAAAAATGTAGCTTCCCACTGCAGTACTATTTTAAACCTCTGGTGGATTTTGTTTGGAATTTTTTGTTGCTATCCTGGAGAATCTTGGTATACCTGTTAAACTTGAGGTAACCTGGAAGAGAAGGGCTCAGATCTCTCTAGTGAAAGCAAGAATCTTAGAGTGGGGAATACCCTTCAATGATATTCTATCTGCATAGATAGATTTGGCCAACTACAGGACTAAAAACCTAAGGGATGGATGGATGGATGGATGGATGGATGGATTGTCTCAGAGTAGGTTTGGGGGAATAGGGTACAGCTTATTTTGGGATCATGGAATGTTTAGGGATGGAAGGGAGCTCCAAAGGGCATCTAGTGAACCCCCCCTGCAACATGTATTTATTTTCTATTTCAAGATCATGTACACTTTATTTTTTTATTTACTGTTATTAGAAATTATATCAATGGGGTTTTTGTTTCTTTAGGTTTGTTGTTGTTTGTTTTGGGTTTGTGTGTATGTGTTTTTGTTTGTTTATATTTTTTCTTTAAAGGATGGGAATGCCCCCTGAAGCTGAGGACATGGGAACTCTGTCCTGGCTTCCCCTGAGCTGGATTATTCTAAATATCACCCCCAAAACAGAGAGGACATTTTCTGCTGGATAGGTAATGAGCACTCCACTTTCCTTGCCACCCTATTTTTCATTATTTAAGCTTTTAAACTTACATGGTTTTAAAGTTAACAAAGAAAGCTCAGTAGAGTGACAGGTTTGGTAGAATTAAAAAATAATTTTCATGCTATTTTAAGAGAAATGACTATTCAAACAATAATCACACAGAAGAAACATGAAGATTTCATCCTCCCTGTTGCAGTTGTAGGTCACCTCATGCTTTCTGAGACTCCAGGTGTACAGAGCATATTCTGCTTTCTTCACTGAGAAGCTAGCTCAGAACTACCTGCTCCTAAAACTGTGCCCTGGGCTGTATTTTCTTGGCTGCTGAATGTATGTATCCCATGAACCTGACATGTAGAAAAATTTCACCAGTTTCAGTCTAAAGACAAATAATAATAGAAAATATAACAGCACTGGCTTCCTAAAAGACACCATGAAAAAAGTTCAGAAACTCAGAATTAAAAACACCAGAGATACCTCAAGTGTCTGATCTTATCTGTACTTTTTTCTTCTTTTTCCAGATCCCAGAGCAAAAATGACACTTTTCTCCTGTTGCTCACCTTGGCTATCACTGCTCTGAACTAGGAGAAAGTATGATGATATTTTTTTTCTGCATCTTTCATTTGAAACTGTCCTTTCTTACTCTCCCAGTCTTTCCCAATTTTGCTACATATCAAAGAGCTGGAGGTTGACCTTCATAGTTGCTGGAGTGAATCACAATTTCAAAGACAAAACCAATCTGATCAACCTGACTTGACCCTAAATAAGGTATTTAGGTGATGAGTAAGTCAGAACCAATGTATCTTTTCATGTGCATGCTTGTGTGATTATTTTAGAGAAGATCCTTTTAATAATAAACACCACCTTCTCTAGTCTGACTTGTCTCAGCCTTTCCACCTGGTTTTTCAGTACTCCTTCAGTTCTGCTGTACAGATAATAGTAATCCTGGCTTCTCCAGAAACACTCTGAGGAGAATTTCTTGACTGTACTGTACTTTTTCTGAATGTGAGTATTCAAGTCTTCAGACTTGCTGGGCAGCACATGCAGTTTGCAGTATGTTTTGGTTTTGTCTCAGTGTTTTGAAGAGCTGCTCCAGGTTTTCCAATAGAAAAATACTGATTGTGGTTTTCCCCAAGCACAGGCAAAACTAAAGCACACTCATACCTGTTTCCTCTAAAGGATACACCCTTGCAGAAAAAGCTGTTTGTCTGGGATTCCTCTGTGTAAATGTTGAGACAAGCCAAATTCACTTGCAGGGGCTTGTGAGGTGCTGGGAAGAAGGTGTCATCCCCCTGAGAACCCAGCCAGGCTGTCCTAGGTTCTCAGGGAATCCTTCTATCTGTACAGAGTTCACAGCTCACAAAACAGCCACTGCCATTGCACACAGCTGCCAAAGAGGGGTACATTTCTCCTTTGCTAATGCTTGTTGTTGGTTTGTTATTTTTCTTTCTTTTGAGTTCCCAATCCACCAATCTGAATTTTCGAAAATATAAAGATCTTTCCTCTGTGTGCTATATATAGTGCATGGAATTATTTCTCCCTTCACAGTATTTTATTGTTTTTGCAGTTGCATTACCAGCTTTGGTATTTTCGTTGTTGAAGTTGTCTCTCCCTTCTCTTGTTGGGTGTTTGATGGCTGAAAAAAAAAAAAAGGCAAGATGTTATCTGGTGGGCATGGAAATAAACTGGAAAGGAATGAACAGCTAAAATCTGGTAATACTTAAATTTTACATATTATCAGAGCATGGAAGGAGATACAAGAGAAGAGACTACAGGAGGAGGGGAAATTCAGAATTACCTAAATTAAGACTTCCTAAATTTAATTGTTATAAATATTATAAATAAGTATGAAATGAACAAGGTCAACTCTTTGAGGTTGTCAGTGAAGTTCACCCAGAGATGGAGGTTGTGTGATTTCACCAGGAGCAGCAGCAGAATGTTTTCAGTAAAAAAAAGAACAGTAAAGTGTTCAATTGAGAGAACTTTATCCATGCTAAGCCAGAAGTGGTTCAGCTGCCACAAGGATCCAGAAACAACTTGAACTGAATCTCTTAGTTTCTTTAGGTTAAAAATTTTCTAGAGGACTTCCAGGGCCAAAACAAACATATATTTGTTTGTCCAGTTTTAACAGTATCTGAAACAGCAGCAAGAAAAATAATTGTAAATACTTGTAGATGGCTGTCTTCCATTTTCCACATAAGCTTTCCCTTTTAACCAAGAAAACTGGGCTGTGCAGGTTCTGAAGTATGCAATGTGCCCAAAATGTTCTTACTCCCAAATTAAGTTTCCTCTAGAAGTTCCTGTGCAGAGCTGCTCTCATCCTCATGCATGCAGCTGTAACAGGAGGTGTAGATATTCAGAGATGCTTGTTGGAATACAAGGGAAAGAGGGAGATTTATTGCTGCTTAGAACTTGTCTCACCTTTGGAGACAGTTTGTTCCCAGTAACTGTGGGCAGCTTCTTTGCTGCAGGGGTGCAAGGAGGAGCTTGTGATTCCACCAGAAGCTTGAGGCTGCAGATGTGTTCTTTAGCTGAGTATACAGGTTTATTTAATAGCAAAATAGTTCCATGTTGTTCCATCTCAACAGGAGCACTTGCTGTGGATCACTAACACTCTGGAACCTGAAGTTTATTATAGTAAGGTTCACACACACAAACAATCTTATCTCTCATAACACTATGCAAAAGGGAATTATATAATTAAACCATTTTAATGATCTCTGTTGCTCAGTGGGAAGTTACAAGTCCCAAAGGAGACAAGCCAACTTTGTTATCAAGGTTTATTCAGTCATCTCTTAGGAATAGTAGGGCACATTTTGCTAAATATAGTGTGTTGTGCTAAGTGTGGAGCATTGCACTGGGACCACTGAGCACAGTGCACTGGGAGGTTAGTGCACCTTCTCCTTTTGGCTGAGGCTTTCAGAAATAAATGCCTAAACTTAGACTCCTAAACCAGACAGACATTTTCATAAATAGCCTGATTTTTTAGAAGACTAATGCCAAGAAATTATCTTCTATTAAAATAATCAAATAGAGGAAATCTTCCAACGACAAGAAGATAGGATTTTATTATTTCTTTAAATAAACTTAACTAAATGGCCAGATTTCTGGGAAAGAAGAGGGGAATCACAACTTTTGTTTACCTCAACTTAATTAGCTATTGGTCTGTAAATGCAGCTCCTGAAAGGCAGTCATAAAACTGGTGCATGAGAGACATTAATTGTATGGCTAGGCAGTAAAAATGCTGTATGATTTATATATTACAGAGTTAGGCAGGAACCTGTGTCACAATCTTTAACTCTCTGCTGGGGTTTGAGACCCAAAGGCAGATGGGTTGAGACAGTCTAAAATCTATCTAAAAATCTAAATCTACATCTATCTAAACATCTTTTGATCAACATCAGGCACATTTGCTGGTTTCATTCTGGCTGGCAAAAATACCAGAGGTGAAAAGAAGAAGTGCTCAGTCCTTGGGCCTCTCACCCCAGCTTGGCCTGCATTGGAGGCATTTGCTCAGGGCTGGAAATACAACAGGGGACCTGGAGAGACTCCCATGCTGGTGTTACAACAGCAGGGGGTCTAGCAGGGTGTCTGTGGCATCCAGAACAGCACTGGGGGCTTGTCCCTTTCTAAGTGTATAGTGCAGCTCAGGATGGGACAGTGTGTGTGTGTCCTGGGCTGCAGCTGACAGCACCACACCAGGTCTCAGCTACTGCAGGGCACACAGATGTCTCTAGGGCCCAGTGTGAGCTCAGCCCTGGGAAGGGTGGCTGGCTCAACTGCTCAGGCACTGCTGGTTTCATTACCTAGATCTTCATCAGCCATTGCAGGCCTTCAGAAGCTGGGCTCACATGCAGGAACCCAAATGGATCTCAGCTCCCAGCCAAATGCCACCCAAGGTGACCATGAAGGGCAGAGCCGTGGGCACACAGCCAGTGCTCTCAAACTGCAGAGCTGCAAGAGTGGGGCAGGAGTCAAGGAGCACAACCCCTGGCTGTCTTCTCAGCTTCTCTGGAGGTTCCAGAAGCAGATCCTATAGTATTGATTAGAAAATAGTCTCAGCAACTACTCCCAGCATAGAGAGGGAGCTCATCTGGCAGCTGCTGCTGTTCTTGACTGAGAAAGAAGATCATGATGCAGTTGATTCTCATGTTGTGATGTGTCTTGAGCAGCTTATCACCATAATACACTTCAAAGGGAACTGGGCAGAGGGTAAAGGAAAAAGGGGTAAGGTTTACCAGCTGAACACTTACAATCTAGGAAATGTAATAGCAAAGGATGGAAGGAACTTGAGTGTTGCTTCAGAATATAATTTGTGCTTAATAAACTATTTGTTTAAAAATCCTAAACAGATTATATACTGTTGGGTTTTTTAATTATTTTTTTTTTAAAACATATAAGACACTGGAACTAGTAAACATGTTTCTCCAGAGAGAAATAGGTTATAACAGCAATGAGGACAGTGCCAAAACCAAGACACGTTCAATAAACTGGGGTGGCTGAAAACTAACGAGTAGTGAGGCCAGCTGGAAAGCATCCATGAGAGTGGAGGAAAGGGCATATGAGAAGAGATATTTTAACAGCTTCCTATGAAGCCTCTCTCCAGGCTGTAGAAGTGTTGATACTTCAGAGAGACATTGAGCTCCAACAGATGAAAAGGGCTGTCAGCAGAGAGTGGGTAGGAGCTTTCAAATAACATGTAGAAATGTAGAAACAAACCCCCAATATTTTTATGTTTACACAACAGAGTGCTTTGATACTGAAGCACAGGGCAACATCTATTTGTAATCCAAATAAATCTTGTGTTCTGGTATTTGGAACTGTCAGCATTCAACATATTGGGAAGCAGCAGCCACAAGTCTGCATTACGAAATGCCAATTTAAATCTGCATTGTTTTGCTCCTTCTATTTCCCCCTTCACTGACTACCCAATTGTGACTTGTGCAAAAGAAACTAATGTCTTTTTTAAAGTTAGATCATGTGGAGTTCATAAATGTCCTAACAGGTGATATAGGCAGTAGTTTTAATGCCTGCAAGCTAAGCTCTTGCCTGACTATTTTTCTACAAAACCTCAACATTTCCATGTGTCCATCAACGCCTGTGATAGGTGAGATGCAGTTGAGAGACCCATTCTCTTGGAAGGATATATAACCTAAGCTACCTATCTCCTTGGGTCTGGTGTGTTCCCTGACTGTGTCCTGGATAAAGTTTTGCCTCTCGTGCTCTTTCTTTTGGAGAAGAAAGTGTTGTGATGAATGCCACAACCTGCCAGTCTGGATATGAAGGCATTGAGATTGGGAAGGTGAGGGGAGTGGGGAGCAGTGATGATGATGACCATGGAGTTCATTTGCTCTAAAATTTAGAAATGGTTGAAAAATTAAGATAGCCATAAGTGCTTACACACCCTAATGGCAAAAGTTATTTTAGCAAGGTGGGATTTGCCCCTCTGACAGTCCCATGCAGGAAGGAATCTCCCAGTCCTGATTCTTTGCTCTCAGGTTGAGAGTTTGCAGAGATGCCAGTTAAGCAAACAATTTTTCTCGTACTAAACTGACACTATTCTTGTGGAATTACCCAAAGATACAGGCTTCTCTGGCATTGTGGTTTTTATTTTCTTTCCTAAATATTTTTTTCTTTTACTTCAGAATAGATTCTGTCAATCCAACTTATTTCTGACTGCTGTGCTCATAGTCCAGCTATGGCCAACATGCGACTCACCTAGACCAGGCTATTATCTATTGTCACCATTAGGAAACAGCTCCCCACAGTATGCTCTTAGTACTAAGTATGGTAAGGAAGGTTTCTCTTTGAAGTCCTGCTGTACTTTAACTAATGGAGGATGAACTGAATGGCCTCTCAGTGCCTTTTCCAGACTCATTTACTATGATCCTGTGCATTCGTATCAGATTTGCTTGTTCAGAGAGTTTAAGCTTCTGAATGTTTGTCCTGCTGCATTGGCAGAGAGTTTGTGGCTGACCTCTACATCTTCTAAACCTTCTGGGAAAGACAGATGCTGGGAGAGAGCACAGCAGCAGCTGAGGATTCCTGCTTGGCAGCTTCCCACTGACCCGCTCCTCAGTGGGAATCTCAGCACCCCTCTCTACTCAGTACCATTTGTGTCTGGGGGGGAGAGAAGGAGAGCATCAGCAACTGGCCTAATGACAAGGTATTCAGTCTTAGCATTCTCCACTACCATTGATTATTCCACTGCCTGCAACAATGGGATCAGATCACATCTTAGCTAATGCAACTTAACCTTTCAATACCTTTGAATACCTTGTCCTTCCAGGCACAAGCTTATCTTTTCCATAAGCCCATCTGCCACCTACACAGACCCTGCTGTCCCAATAGATATTGTTATACATGGTACTAAGAAGAGTTAGCAAAATGTTCCTACTCAGGTCTTGGCACTGCACCATTTCGGATTTTCTTGCCAATTAATATTGTGTGCTTCTTTGCAGGGAGTAATTACATTGAAATAGTTGAAAGGTTACCCAATGTAAGGGAACCCTTGGCTATTAACCTTTCATCATATGCTGAATCTCATTAGGTGCTCAGAGAACACTGTATGATAATGCTCTGCGAGTAGCAGCTTGTGGCTAGTGATTTTTAAAAGTGTTTTGATTTTTTTTTTTGCCTCACTGGATCATCATCCCTTCACTGGGGACCCCTCAGCCACATGGATCAGAGAAATGCTTCCACTTGCATGCACAAGTCTCTGTGGTTAGTCCATTGCTGTGACAAGGATGGTCACATTAAGACATAATGTGATACCTGACAAATATACAGGGTTATAATATACTCACTTAATATACTCAGTTAAATTTCTCTTCTTGACCTCTTTAATCCAGCAAGATTTGTACAGGCTTCATTGGGGAATGCTTCCTGAATAGATCAGGATTCTGTTGTGAAATAACGAACCAGCTTCTTTGAAACAAAGCAAATTTATTTAGGAATGTTTTAATATAAAATGTGTTTGTGCATATATATATATATAT
>VYZU01083607.1:0-12409 GCA_013401355.1 Ceyx cyanopectus | reverse complement strand
GTATCCTGCTGCCCCCTCCATCTGCAGCCCACCCCCCTGACCTGCAGCCCCCCTTGCACGCTGCACCCAGCCATGGCCTTTCCGCTTGCTACTTTCCCCCCTTTCCCCGAGATTGCCCCATAATTGTTGTTGCTATCAAAGAAAAGCCAAAGCCAAACGGGGCTGAGCAGGGGTGAGAGGAGGCAGTGAGCCCAGGGATGTGTCCCCACGCAGAGCAGAGCAGCAGAGCTGCTGTGCTGGGCACGGGCTCTGTCTCGGCACGGCTGAGATCAGAGTTTTCCTGTGAGGTTTTGTCAGCCTTTTGAGCAGTCAAATAACTATTATTCCCCAAACATAAAAGGGATGGTTTTGTGGATACCTTTTCTCCACAGGGTTTCCTTTCAGCGGCTGCAGACTTGTCAGTGCAGCACCACGTGCTGAAAACCATCCTTCTTGGCCATAAACTATCCCGACTGCAGAATGAATCGATTTGGAGCCTGTTGGCTGCTAAACTGAATTAATTTCATCCTAAAGGGCCTCACTGAAATTCAGCAAATACCCCACCAAGAGATGCAGGGGATGGGAAACAGCTCTGTGAAGAGATTGCTCTGAAAATTCATTGGTAAAGCACAATAATCTCCATGAGTCACCAAGGAACAGAGGACAAAAGTCACCCATTTGGCACGAAGTTTTTCAGTAACATAGTGCTTTTAAATCAACACTGAAATGCAAACTGCTCTTTTCTGCCTAATGCCCAGGCTGATTTCACAGCAGCTCACATGCCACCCTGTTTTAAAGCAACGACCAACTTTCTGAAGGGAACATTTATCCAAAATCTGTGATTTAATTGAACAGTCATTTTCTGCCATCTTTTTGCTGACTGCAGAAAGCTACATTCAAACAAGAGCTGCTCTCATGCCAGCTCAGCTTCTCTCTCTGCTGCAGAGAAGCAACAACAACTACCAAATAATCAATTAGCTTGCATAAATAACCCAACAGTGGGGTGGGAGGAAAACAAAATCTTAGTTTTTGGTAGTGCATTCTAAGCATGTGCCTTGCTGCTGCTGTGACCACTGCGCACACATGGGGGAAGCCAACCTAAAAGATCAGATTCCTTTGGAAGCTGCTGGTTTATGGGGACAAAAGTTGGGTGGCAAGGTGTAATTTTGAGGAAATTCAATTTCAAAGGAAACTGAAACAAAGTACCTCAAAGTTTTGATTCAAGGGAAATTGAAATGAAGTATCTCAATAATGCAACAATGTTCTTCTTAACATTTTCCAAATGTCACATTTTGGTATTTCGCTTTGAAATGTCTTTTCTTTAGAAATTTATACTATTTAAGAAAATTAAGGTGAGATTAGATTTCTTCCCAAATCACCTGACCGAGTGCAATTTATGCAGGAAATCTACGTGTGTGGTGGGTTAGTTGGTGGGACCTGACAGATCCTGGGAGAATCTATCCCCCCATCCCTGTTCTGCTCTAACCAAAGCTGCCCAGACTGTAGAGATGCACAGACTAGGATGTGTAGGGCAGATTGTCTGGTCTGGAATCCCTTCTGACCTTGGAATATCAGACGGACATAAAACCGAAAAAAAATAATAAATGAAGACTTGCAATTGATGCAAATCAGACTAGAAGTGTCTTGAAGAAAATTTAGGGATGCAGAGTTTTCTCTGGTACAGAGGAGACATTTCACAATTATGAAATTCACAGGGAATGGAAATGCTGCCTTTTAGTACAAGGGAAAAGTGAGAGTAAGAGAAAGCCTGTTAGTAGGACACAGGCTGTCTGGGGGAATGGAAGCCTAAAAATAAGCAGGACACGAGGTTTACAGGGTGATTCAGTGGGGTTTGGACACTGCACCAGCCATCAGAGGGCTGTGCAGCGGAGCCCTTTCTGTCCAGTTCCCAGTGGCACTACTGGAGTGTGTGGTGAAAAATCAAAGAATGAAGAAGGGAAGGAGGAGCTTCACTTTTCAGTCTCTGCTGCATGTGGCAAGGGATTTTGTGAGGGTCTTGGGAGTGCTTTACCTCCAGGTCTGCGTAAAGCATCAAAGGTGTCAGGGATGACTGGAGATTTCCTTGCAGCAAGCAGCAGAAAGGAGCTGGGGACACTCATTCTTGGGGCCATGGCAACATTTTGCAGTCTATTTTCAATTCTAGTTTCCAGCAGAGTTGGAGAAGACAATGACAGGAGGGAAAAAAAAAAAACAAACAACTAAAAAATAAGTAAAAAAAATTCACAGGCAGCAATAAATTTTCCCCACAATGGTCTGAAGAACAAAATGCTTCCTAAGCATGTTCAGCTATAAGTGTGTGTGCAAAAGCCATATGGGCAGTGGGAGTGCGTGGGTGCGCTTGTCAGAGGTGCCGAATGCCCACCCCTCCCCGGGCACAACACCCTGCACCTCCCAGCATCGGACTGGAGAAGCAGATCAGGGAGCCTGGGAGGGCTGGCTCTGTGTGTGTATGCACACATGTGTATATGTGTGCACACGTGTGCACTCGCATGTGCGTGCTCTGCTGCAGGCAGCAGGAGAGCGGGCGTGCACCGGAGTGTGTAGGTGTGCTGGGGGAGGAGTGTTTCTTTAGTCAAAAGCCCACTAATTCATCCAGAAAATATTTCTTATGTGTAGTGTTCCCGGGCGGGCCCAGATAAGTACATATTTATTTCTCTAGTGGATCATGAAACCATGGTGTGGGAGGGGACACTCCCTCCAGAGTGAGCATGTTCACCCTCTGGCTTCATTCAGAGACCAGCTCTGCTCCTCAGATACATTTCTGCAGGACACTGAAATAATAGTTCCACTAATTATAAATAATAAGTAAAATAATAGCACCACTATTATGGAGTTATTTTGGCACGATATTAATGCCCCAAAGTAGACTATGTATCTGCTAAGTGACACCAGGCATCACAAAAGCCAAAGCAATGGCAGGTTATGAGGTGTGGGGACCAGGCATGCTGGGCACCAACCCCACTGTCACCATGCACCCAGCTGCCTCTGGTGTGGGGGGACCTGGGGGACACCTGGGCCACCTTTCTGAATGGGGGGAGTGAATTCGGCCAATGGGGGTTCTCTCCCCAGTGCTGGATACAGAGTGGGATGATTCCCAGGGCTGCCCAGTGCAGAGCTCTCTGCTCCACACTCCCTGGGCAGGGAGAGCATCTGTGCTCAGGGCACGGGTTCTGCCAGCACCTCTCCCAGCCCCGGCCACAAACCCCCAGACAGTCACACTCAGGAGCAGAGGATTTGGCTCAGTGGGGGCATCCCTGGGCAGCTACAAGCAAACTGGGCATGTGCTGGAGCTCACCCTGAGGAAACCTGCAGAGAAATGCCCCACGTCTATAGAACAGCTTCAAAGAAGTTGCCACGGTCTATTCACTTCCAGTCTGCTCAGATCCTGCTTTTTTTCAGAGAAGAGGGAGCAAAGCAGCCCCTGAAGGTCACGGCAGCGGCTCACCCCGTGCCCGGTGCCGGAGATGGGTGTGGAAGCAGCGCAGGCGGGCGCAGGGCATCCCCCAGCACTCCATGTGCCTTCTGCTGATAAGAGCGGGGCCAGGCGACCCGCGCGGCGCGTGACGGGAATAGCGACAGCCTCCCTATTCTTGAGGGCTGTGAAAGGAGCTACTGCGTGCTGGAGATGAAGTCAGCCTCAGAATAGCAGGCAGATAAGCAAAGGCAACAGTAAGCCACGGGATATTTTTTAATACGCATTTAAAGAGGAGGTTGTGCCCAGTTCTGATGGTTAGGATAGCAGATTCTTCCTCCTTCTGATATTTTAAAAGGCTACAGGAAGGCTTAAAATGTAATTCCAAATTCAGATCCATGTTTCCTCTTCAGCTCCTTCAAAGACCCAACAGCTAAAATTTCAGAGGAAGATTTCTCCTCCTTCCCAGCATCTCTGGCACTGCCTTTGCTCAGTAGCCTGTATTACACTAGGAATGAGAGAATAAAACACAACAGGTATGTTCTGCCTGTTTACAATCCACACTCCCATGCAGGAAGGAGGAGACCTGAGGCTTTAGCTGTGGCTGAAGCAGATTTGTTTAGCTAGTGGTTAATTTCTTCCCTGCTTAACTGCCCAGAGCAGCTCACCCAGCATGGACCGTGGCAACGGAGCTGCTTCACCCCCAGCACACCAGTGCAACACCCTGTCCTGCCATTCCCATAGCTGTGCACAAAGATACCAGCCAGGCTTTCCCCTCAGTTACTCTGATATAAATCCATACTCAGTGGAGTTACTTCAGATTTACGCCGGCATAACTGAATTTAGCAGGTTAATAAATGGCTCCTCCATTAATAAACAGAGAGCTGCTTAAGATCATGAACTTCTCAATGACGACAAGGTCATGGCCGCCACTTCTGTCCTCATCACTTTTCCAGCCCTAGTAGCTCCTGCCTTTCGGTTTCTCCATGAAACCCAAGCCAGGTGCCTAGCTTGGGAGTGATACCCTGGGAAGAATTGGCATGGGATGCAGAGCCATGGGGCTGGCACTCCCCAGTGCTGTGTGACCCCCTCAGCTCCTTGGTGTGGGGTGCGCGGGGCTGAGCCCCTCAGGAATCGCTTCCCCCGGTGACTTTCTCTCCCCCTCTCCTTTCATGGCTCCTGCTCTCGCAATTATGTCACTCATCACTCTCTTCTTTAACCATCTGGCTCCTGCAAACAAATATAAGTCCTCCTACACAGACCCGCTGGTAAAGGGACTGATCCTTCCCTGGCTGACACCAGCATCTCTCCGCTGACTTTGAAGGAGTCGCTTCTGCTCTGAGCAGCCATCCCCTGGGAACAGCCACCCTCCCGCAGAGGCTGTGGCACCAGCAAAGGCAGGACCCTATTCTCACTGCCCCCACCGACACCGCCTCCTCCTCCTCATTCTGTAAGGGCTTCCTCAGGCAGTGCTGGTGCCAGTGGGGTACTTGGGTATCTGCCCAGAGCATCCCCCCAACTGGCTCCTGCTCCCCCCAACAGCAGGGTGGCCGGGGCACAGGCAGATGCCAGAAGGTGCCAGGGCCCCTGCCAGGGTGTCCCATGGGGCCCCAAGAGGGGCTCCCTCAGCAGGGTGGCATCAGGGATTGCCAGAGGAAATCCCTCCTAATCTCAACAACTCCCCCTCAACCTCTCCCTGGGAAAAAAAGCAGCACAGTTTGGGTGAATAAAGCAGTCAGGTGAATAATGGCCAAAAATGTTTCATTCTGACTTTGATTTTTTAAAACTATTAGGGAACAAAATGAATTTGAAAATGAAAACCCAGCAGTCCCTTCCAGGAGGGCCAACAGATAATGCTTTAACCTTATTAAAACATATGTGGGGGGCAGGGGGATTATTTCAAATCAGAAACTTATTAACATAGAAATGTTCCAGCAAAAATAGTTTCAGTTTGATACATCTCTGACAGGTAAAAATTGAATTGCAAAACTGTCAAGCAGCTGTATTTAGATCCGCCACCTTAACCAGGGTTTGAAGGAACACGAAGTAATGGGATTTTGCTTACACTCAAATCGTATCTTGTGCTCAGAGTCATGTGAATAATATATTCTCCAGCTCATGAAACACATGAAAGAGTAAAATACAAATAATTTTGGACCACTGGTGAACTGAAAAGTTCTAATGAGCTAATTCCAGGATGAGCAGAGCAGAAAGTTGCTATTTCGTTTTGAACACTATTTTGAGGTTTTGGTTTGACTTGTTGAACAAATTTTGCAAAGAATTCCAATTAATTTAATTTCTTTCAAAAATTTAAATATCGCTTCTGAAGTGGGACATCATGGTGGGTTTTTTCTTTACTGTTTTTGCATTTTTCCCCAGTGAGTGATCTGGTGACACAAAACCATTGCACATCCCTCGCAGTCTTTATCTTGTGCAGAAAGTTGGTCTCTGCCACCTCAGCTTGCTCTGGTCAGGGGGGGCCAGTGGGGCCAGCAGGCTGTACCTGGGGCCACTGTCACCTATCCCCACGATGGTTGAGCTCAGTCACCCACCAGGACCCCATGTGTCCTGGTCAGGCACCCCCTCTGCTCCTGCCCGCTGGGAAACTTCTCCCAACCCCAGCTCATCCCAGGCACCGTCCGCTCGCTTCTTCCCCTCTTCTATTGGTGTCTTTTGATTACAAGTCTGCTTTGAAGAGACACTAATTGTAGCCTGCACACAATGCTGGTAATTATGCCTATTACATTTTGATTCATTTCCATATGTCAACACTACTACAAGGGGGGATGTGTGTGGGGGGGAAGCAGAGTTTTATAATCGGTTATTGTCTGAAAAAAACCCAGTGCGGAGCATGAGTGAAGTGTTCTTTGTGGAAATTGAAAATAAGATTATAAATAAAAGTCTTCCTCTGACATCCAGAAAATGGACACTTTAAAATAAATTGCCACTGTTGATCAAGAAGATTGCTAGCTACCTTTTACATTAATGAGGCAAATACTCTTCAAGTCCCTAATAGCAATATGTTTGAGTATGTCATTTCAATAGCTTCTTTCTTAATAAAGCTTGACCCTAATATTCCCTTTGCTGTCAAAGGCATTGTCCTGCCAGACATATCTGTGATTTTTAGCTGCTAATCAGAAGAAAGAAAGGGGGGGGACAAGAGCAACTGTTATGCAAAGAGCTGCAGAAACCCGAGCGACGAGGCTCTTCCCCTTGGCCCCCACAGGACCCGGGACGAGGTACGTTTGCTGCCAGGGCAGCGATGGAAGCCCACCAAGGAAACTGCTTTTCCAGTGTTTTATGCTTGAGAGGCCCAAAACCACCAGCGTGGGTGTGGGTCTGACAGCCCCTTTGCTGCTGTGAGCGTGGGGTGCCCCTGGACACGGACCTGCCACGGGCACTGTCCCACCTCCCACCTGGTCCTGCACTTCTGCCTCCTCCTCTGCCTCCCGGCGGGAGAAAGCAGCATCCGTTTGGCTCTTCCCCCTCCAGGTAGCTCTACCAACTAATTATAGCACTTGCAAAAGTACGAGCGGAGCTTATTCTTTAGCAATCAATCAATACAAGTTAAAAGGGCATCTTGTTTGTTTCTGTAACAATGCTCTTTAGAAAATTGGGTCCTTTTCCATTTCCTGGCTGATACACCATCCGTCATATGTTGCTTCAGTCACATCATGTTATGTTTCAAAGCATAACGTAACATGATGTGACTGGTGCATCAGGCAGGAGATTTACAAAGGGAGGCATTCTGCAAGACATTATATCCACTTTGGGGTTTTTTTAATCTGAGTTTGAAGATAAAAGCAGTTGGCTTTTTGTACCAAGCACTGTGGCAGGATGGCTATTTTGGTATCGGGGGCAATTATGGAGGCAGCTGGAAGAGGATGGCACTTGAGGGACATAGACCCCCAAGCAGCTGCCTTAGCACTGAACATTCCCCAGGACTGCCTGAAAAGCAGCTACCCAAAGGATTAGGTCCTGTCCCCGAGCTCTGCAGGAAGGGACAAGGAGCCCACAGCACCAGAGACAATTGAGGACACGTCTGCTCGGCTGAGCTCGACATCTTCCCCTTTGCTGAAATGTGTGAAAAGAGGAGTGTGGCTGTAAGGAGAATTCTAAAAAAAATAAGAACTGGAATGAAAAATAAAGGTGATCAATAAGAATCCATGTTGGACACCTTTGAACCTGCTCTGCTCTCTGATGGAGATGCCCAGGGAGCTGGTACAGTGCCAGTGGCACACACAGTGTGGCAGTGCCATGGGATACCTGCCTGCACCATGGGACACCCACCAGCACCGTCCCATCACAGCGGCTCCGCTGAGCAGGACACAACCTCCTGGGCAGGAACAGGCATTTTCTGTCCCTGGGATTCCTGGTATTTCAAAGGAATGTGCTGGAAGATTGAATGAACAAATCTGCTCCTGTTGGTTTTGTTGCACGGATGAGATCACTGTCTTTCAAAATTTTAAGACACTCCTGTTTTAGGGAGTTGAAATTGTAAACTTCAATATGGCAGAAAAGCCACATTTTCCCTGGAAATAATGATAGCAGAAAGTTTTCCTGGATTTGTCCCAAGTTGGGTTATATAAAAATGAGATAACTTTAAAACATAAGGGGATGAGAAGCATTTGATTTTTTTCAGGTTCCCATGCTTGATCTGAGCTTTTGCACACCTCCAGACCTCCCAGGTTGGAATGCGATCTCAGCAGATCGCTGCTGGCATGAGAACTAGAACGTCCAAACTATAATTAGGCAAAAAAGTTTGTTCTGAGTATGACCGTGAGGGCTCCCTGAGTGCCCCTCGGGAACCCAGGGTTGCACAAAAGCTAATCTCTGGTGCCTGTTTCTGACCCAGCTCTGCCAAAGTGGCTGCTCTAGGAGGGAGCCAGCGGAGCTGCAGCGGGTTTTGGGAGAGAAGCGCAGGGATGAAATGTTCTGCTCGTAACTGGGGCTGTGGAGGATGTGCAGGCAGCTGCCCACACAGGGATATAACCTGGATGTAACACACAGGCTGGTAGAAAGTTTCTGAGAAGGAAACATTATGACTTTTTCCTACAGAACACACTAAACTCTCTCCTGGTTAAAAAAAAAAAAGATTGGAAGATTCCTTATTTATTCTGATAAGTTATCATCAGTGTCACCGAGATGAACATTTAGGCAGAACAGCTCCTCTGCCCACACACTGTGTTTGCTTTTTAAAAATATTGCAAATAGCTCAGTGGCTTTAAATAAATAAATAGCTAATGAGTCACACCAATAGGAATTTAATGTCAAGACGGAGGAAGTGCCTGCCTGAGTGCCTAGCCTAGAAAGTTTATTAGTGCTTCTTAACTACATCGGTGCTGCTCCCACTCCCCGCGTGCTCTGGCAAACTCGCCCTCTGGGCATCGCCAACAGTGCCAGCAGCTCAGGGGGAGGGTTGTCCTGCAGACCAGGATGCTGCGGGGCACCAACCTGGAAAGGTTCTGCAGAGCTCACCGGAGAGCACCTAGAAGGACAAATATTGTTTGTCTGCTCCCTGCACAGGGCTGCAAACCAGGGACACGTCGGTGCCAGGGAGCTGTCTTGCTGACTTGGAAGGCACCAGCCTTTTCCTGGAACCACAAACAGAGCCCTCATTTTAGTCCTCCTGGAAGAGGGCCCTGTGCAGGCACGAAAAGCCCAGGAGAAGGCAGGGACAGCATTGCTGGGGTTTATTTTTGCAGCTGTTCCTGCAGTCCAGGGGCGAGCAGGGATCATCTGTGCCAGGCTGTGGGACAGGGACAACTGGGGCCAGCCTGAAGGCAGCCTGTCGACCCCTGTCCTCACAGCCCTGGCACAAGGGCCCTGAGCCAGTCACCAGCACCATGAGGATGCTGCAAGCACTGGCAGGGCACAACTGGTCCCAGGGTACCCCAGTACAGGCTGGGGCACGGGGCTGCACTCAGAGGAGCCACAGCGCTGGTGCACGGGGCTCCAGCAGCTCCAGAGAAACCCTCCAAACCCTCCTGCATGCCTGGGAGCGATTCACGGGAAGTTTGAAAGAAATTCAACTTCTGTTGGTGTGCCAGGGAGCGAGTGGGCGCTGGAAGGTGACAACATCCCGCTCCTTCATTCATCTCTTCATCTGATAGAGCTGCAAAAGCCCTCCAGTTATGCAGCACACGAGGTCCCCTCTCACCGCCCACTCAGCCTATATTGGTATCTGCACATTTATAACAAGCTGGCTAGCTCGGGAGAGCAGGCTGGGTTCAGTGAGCCCTGCCTCACATGGGGAGCTGAGCTCAGAGCAGAGCCCACCCGCCCCACGATTGGCTCCAGCGGGTCCCGCCTTGTGCTGACAAACCTCAGTCCCACAGGCCAGTCCCCGAGGAAACCCTGCTGATATAGGAACGAGAACTTTTACACCACCAACCAGTTTGAAACTCACAATCAGAAACCATTTCTGCTGCTTCCCCATCCTCAGTAACCCAACAAATCTTTGTGACGACGACCCACTGGAAGGGTGAGGAGAGGAGCCAAGGGCAGGGTGAGCACAGCAGCCCTGCCAAGAGGTGGATTATTTCAAAAGCAAGTCGGTCCAACCTGCGAAAGGACCCATTGTCAAAAAATGCCCTTTTCAGTCAAAATAGTCATAAGGGAAAATTTTCAGCTGACCGCAATTTCCCAGCAGGTGTCTGGGTGCTCCTGAGGGACAGGGAGCAGGAGGAGCTGCTCAAGTGCCGCCCAGCAAGAGGAAAGGGCGAGGGGAGCTGGGGGCTGGCAGACAGACCACCCGTGGCACACAGACGCCCCTGGCACGCAGGGGCTGCCCGCTGCCTGGCAAACCCTCGGCAAGCCCAGAGCTGCGGGGTGGGGGAAGGCATGGAAAAATCATCACACACATTGCACAGATGGAAAGAGTTTACAGCCCTCCTCGCTTCCTCATCCTCATGGTGTAAATTATACAGACAGATGTACAATCTGGGAAGTTGTCCAGATTTTCTTTCTTTCTTTTTTTTTTTTTTTAATTTTTTTTTTTTAAGAAAGAGGGATGCTAAAACAACACTAGCTGTGCCATGTCTAGTCCTTGGCTTTCGCTGTTGGCTATGGGAGAGAAGAAACCATCACTCCTGGCAAGTGGTGAATGATCCATACAAGCTCTGAGTTTGCCCGTGGCACCCTTGTGTTGCCTGGTCCCTCTCCAGCAAACACGGAGCCACGATGCCACCGTGCCCTTGGAGGGGGGCAGGGGATGGGGCCCGTGGTGCCCACCTGGCTGCCAGCCGGGACCGAGCGCTGCTGGTGCCGGGCTGGGGTGGCTGCTTCCCTGTGCTCAGATCTAAGCAGCTCCTTGGTTATTTACTCTATTGCCAGGAACGAGAGGGAGGAGGCGGATGACAACATGTTTCCAGTGCCTTGCTCTGCACAGATATCCTCAAGGCAGCGTGTGTGTGTCTGCGAGGGGCTCCGTGAGCTCCCCAGTGCTGCTTCCAAACAAGGATCAAGTAAATTTTCCAAAGCATATTCTCCCCCGTCAAATGCTGCTCTCGTTTTGGAGACTGGCCATGGCTTTGACACTCCTGTGGGTTTTTCTACCCACATCCTTGTGCCAAAGATACCTTGGCGTGAGCGGCAGGTTGCGCTTGGCTTTTGCTGGAGAGAAGTGAAGCCAACCACACTGTGTCTTGGGGCCAGGCTGGTCCGATCATCCAAGCTCCCAGCTGCCCTTGGTCTGGCCACCAACCAGGGACAGGACAGGGTTCTGGTGCTCCCCATGAGCATCGCTCACTGCCACAAGCAGCTCTGGGTGTTGGGGCAGCTGGGACCAAGGGTGGTGAGAGCTGGTCAAGGGTGTGAGAGCCAGACCCTGCCTGCCCTCAACCAAGCAAAGAGCACTGCTGCATCTGGACTCAGTCACCTTCCTCAGACACTCATGACCTTAGCAGGTCACCAGTTCCACAGTCATGACTTGGAGACCAAGTTGTGGTAGCCACAGGGTTGATGCCTACCCTACTTCCTGTGGTCCAGCACCCACCCCACCGCAGGGCTGCGCTCGCTGGTGCCACAAGAACTACCTCACCAACATGCACGAGTGTTTTCAGGCACAAATACTCCAGTGCCTCAGCAGCATGATTCAACCACCACACAGGATGAGCTACAAATGCTGATTGTACTGCCACGGTCTATCATTATTTTACTCCTCCATTCCTGCTCCATGATTTGATTTCATCTCCACCCCTTGGTGTGTACCCAGTGGCACCCACCATGGGAGAGGGTCTGGAGGAGCAGTGGGGTGTCTGTGGACATGACCCTGCTGCAGGCAAGGAGACCCTCACAGGGCTCTGCCTTTGGTGCTGTGTTTGAAGTTCAGCTCCAAGCATCTCCCTTGTGGGACATATGGGAACAGAGCAGAGTTATCTGAAAAACATAATTCCCACCCTGCGGGAGATGGCAACATTTTCATCTGGTCGCAGTCCAAATTGGACAAAAAACCTGCAGATTCTTCACCGAATAAGAAATTCCGGATTTTTTTTCGTTTTGCCTTTGCACTACATTGAAGAGTTCAGCCGAAAGGTGTCAGCTGTCTCCTGGCCAGGCAGTGCTAAGGGCTTCCTGAAGACATGCCAAGCTTCATTCAAACCTGCTAAGGAAACAGGGGGGCTTCTAATCAACACTTTCCTTAGAAAATACTCGAATTACACTTAAATACGCTTCTTGACCTGAAAAAATCTGACCAGCTTTAGGCAACAGCAAATAATAAATAGCCAATAACCACTGAAGTAGAGGTCACAGAGATGGTTGTGCTATAAACACCTCAGCCAGACTGAGCAGATCCATATGGATAGGCTTTGGTGGCTGGTATCACATCAGCTTCCACAATTAACTCTTGTTCCAACTGCAGAACTTGGGGAAACAGAGAAGCAAGCAGTTCCACAGCAGAAAAAGAAATGGGGAAAGACAGACACTAAACTCATCTTTGACTACTGTTGGAATGATCACCCTAATCTCTGGTTCCCAGGAGGGGTTTCAAAGCCA
>VYZU01083584.1:0-20192 GCA_013401355.1 Ceyx cyanopectus | reverse complement strand
CCTTAACATATTTATAAACATTAATGAGGTCCCCCCTCAGTCTCCTCTTCTCCAGGCTAAAGAGCCCCATCTCTCTCAGCCTCTCCTCATAAGGGAGATGCTCCATTCCCCTAATCATCTTGGTGGCCCTGCGTTGGACTCTCTCCAGCAAATCTCTTGTCTTTTCTGAACTGTGGTGTCCAAAACTGGACACAGTACTCGAGGTGGGGTCTTACCAGTGCAGAGTAAAGGGGGAGGAGAATCTCTCTTGACCTGTTATGGTGCACTATGACCCTTAGTCCTGCTCTTCAGTTGTGCACAATTACATTCAGACTCTGCATCCTTCCTTTCTGAAGAAAGGTAACAGACTGGGTCAGGGAAGGGAGGAGTTTCCTTTAAGACGTCACTGGAAAACATCTGATCCACCTCTCAAAATCATCTCAGTCACTGTACTCACACCTGTAATATTTTCTATTTCCTCTCATTGCCCCAAAAGGACTCAGTCTGAGACAGCAACCACACTTAGACAAAAAAAAAAAGGTCCACATGATGATTGCTATACAAATTAAAGAAAGGATGGACAAAGCTGAAGCTACATTGCCAGCCTCAGTTCTAACACTTGTATATGGACTGAATGTGCAAATACAAAAATATTCTGAAAGCAAATACAGTTGGTGCAGCTTTTATTTTGTTTACACAGTATGATGAAGAGGGTTCCCCTGAGTGGAACTACACTGAATGTACATGGTAGGAAAACCACATAAAAAATACCATCATTTCTTTAATCCTGAGGCCAAAGTAGCTACTCTCAAATGCAAACATGTATAATTTAATAACTTCTACAGACCAAGATTATGTCACCCCAGTTGTACATTAAATATTTCCATAAAAATTAGAAAACAGAATGATTATATATACTACTTGGAAGCCGGAGGTATTTCCCAAAGCAAACTCAAACCTTTCGAAGAGTCAAATAGACCTCATACTTAGGCCACTGCAAAAAGTCATCGTTATAAACTAGGTGTATCTGTGAAATACAGTGTTACCGCTTTCATAGTATGCCCTATGGAACCAGTATTGTCAATCCCTGGCATTTAGTGACACCTAGTGGTATTTTCTTGACTAGGACCAGCCCATTCAGCCTGATGAACAGCTTCTTCGGATGCCCTGAGACAGATTTCCTCCCTGCCTTCTTTCACTTTCTGTGTCTTGAGTCCCACGAGAAGCTAAGAGAGTCCACACGGACCGTCAGTGAGAACTACAGGCTTTATAAATGGAAAAACAGTTAAATAAATTATGGTAACAGTAGAAAAATGATTGTTCCTCTTGGAAGTCGGCTCACAAAAAGTTTTTCCTCAAAAGAGGAAATTTTGACAGCACTTATTTGCTGAAGAATGTTAACTCATAAGAATATTTTGTGGAGCTACACCACCTTTTCCTAACCTTCTCTTAGAAAGGAGTGATGGAATAGAGGAGCACAAAACCAGAGAATATTCAAAAGCTGATGAGGTGGGCACTCTGCTAGGCTCAGTGTGACCTGATACCTGCTACAAACCACACTCGACTCTGGCTCTTGGCTGTTGCTTTTCAGAGTTTCAGGACCATAAAAATCCCTTGGGGTGGAGACTTCTTTCATTTTAAGTTTTTCATAAGAACTTTGAATAGTCTTTGTATTGGAAAAAGAAAAGAAGCCCAGGAACATTTATTTGAATGTAAATAAATTTCTGATCATCTCTACTTAAAGAGCAAATATTTTTTTCTTTAAGAACGTATGTGTTAGAAAAACCTAGGAGTTTATTTTACTCTGTTTCCATACATTATTTTATAGTAGATGTTATGGAAAGAGAAGCTTAACATATTTTATTTCTATCAAAAAATGAAATACAGCCAAGCAGCAATTCAACCTGCACAGTCTGTCTAGATCAACAGCATTATACGGACATAAGGGTTACACAAACAATATTTGTGCAGATAAATACCATTTCAGATGAGCATAAAGTGTTTAAACCATAACCTGACAATTCAAAACACTGCTGGTTCCTATAACTGCTGCTGTGAATTATGACCTGTTATATGCAATGGGAATCAAAGTGCCTTTATTTATTATCAGCAGCTGAAATAATGAAATTTCATTAAGCAGTCCTCTCTGAAAAAGTGTTCTTAGGAAAAAAAATCTTGGCTTCATCAGTAAATTTGGCTTAGTAGATTATACATTTTTGTCATGGGTTAAAAAAAAATAGGAAAACTTTCTTAGTATTATTCTAGGGTGCTTTAAGAATCCAGAAGATCAAGGAAGGATCTTCTCGCCCCTACTCTGCCCTGGTGAGACCTCGCCATCAGTTCTGGGCTCCCCAGTTCAAGAGAGACAGAGCTACTTGAGAGAGTCCAACGGAGGGCTATGAGGATGATTAAGGGTTTGGAACACCTGCCTTACAAGGAAAGGCTGGGTGATTTTTAGTCTGGAGAGGAGAAGACTGAGATGGGATCTAATTATAAATACGTAAGGGCAGGGTGTCAGGAATTACAGAATCACAGAATGTTAGGGGTTGGAAGGGACCTAGAAGATCATCTAGTCCAACCACCCTACCAGAGCAGGATCATCTAGACCAAGTCACGCAGAAACAGATCCAGGCGGGTCTTAAGTGTCTCCAGAGATGGAGACTCCACAACCTCCCTGGGCAGCCCGTTCCAGAGCTCTGTCACCCTTACTGTGAAAAAGCTTTTCCTTGTGTTTACCCTAAACCTCTTGTGCTCCAACTTGCACCCATTGCCTCTCGTCCTGTCATTGGATCACAGAATCACAGAATCACAGATATTAGGGGCTGGAAGGGACCTAGAAGATCATCTAGTCCAACCCTCCTGCCTGAGCAGGATGACCTAGACCGACCCAAGATATGGTCTTCACCCCATAGGTGCAAGAACTGCCGCGTCTGCTGTGAGGCATAGGCAGGACCATTATCGGTTTTCACAGTAGATGGCACACCCAGGACCGAAAAAAAATTTCCAGTNTGGCTCATGGTCATCCCCCTGTCCACCACGACCCCCAGGTCTCTTTCTCCAGACCTGCTCCCTAATAGATCAGCCCCCAGCCTGTACTGATGCATGGGGTTGTTCTTCCCCAGATGCAGCACCTTACACTTGCTCTTGTTAAATGTCATTTAATTTCTCCCTGCCCAGCTCTCCAGTCTGTCTAGGTCTCTCTGGATGGCAGCACAGCCTGCTGCTGTGTCAGCCACTCCTCCCAGTTTGGCATCTTCAGCAAACTTGCTGAGGGTGCTACAGTCTCTTTTCGCATGTGCATTGTGATCAGATGAGGGGCAATGGGTTCAAGCTGGAGCCCAGGAAGTTCCACCTCAACATGAGAAAGAAATTCTGCACTGGGAGAGTTGTAGAGTATTGGAATAGACTCCCCAAAGAGGTTCTGGAGTCTCCTTCTCTAGAGACTTTAAAGACCTGTGTGGATGCAGTTCTGTGGGATATGATCTAGTTTTATCCTGCTTTAGCAGGGTGATTGTACCTGATGTTCTCTGGACAGTCCTTCCAGTGTTTAACATTCTGTGATTATTTACACATTTGAAGGTACAGTGAATTTCAATTCTTGTGCCTTTTATTTTCATAAAGGCAATGCTGGCTCCATCAAACTTACTAGAGACCCTGAAGAGATATTTCAACATGAGCATCTAAATTTCCTTCAACTTTAAGTTTTGATCTTTAAAGGATGGAAGGTGACGTGAGAGGACGTATTTCTGAGTCTGACATTTGTCTTTTGATCTCTGAAGATAACCTTCCTTGTGGTGATCAGATTAACTACTACAGGATGCACATTAATTGCTTCTAATCTGCACTACAATTTTCACTTTTAAAATTACTTTTAGTGAAAAAAACCCTCTCCTTTAAATAAGTGGTAAGAAAGTAATGTAAAGAAATGTGACCTTTCTTGGATTTTTCCCTCTATTAACTGCTTGCTTTCTTATCCTAATATTACCCTGTACCACAAGTAAGAACTTGATGTACAAAGATCTAAAAAGCCTACACAACTCTACTCAGAAACTTATCAAAGTTTCAGATCTTTGAAGTGTGTGTTATTTTTTTATTTTATTTTTTTTTCTTAATGATTCAGAAACTCACTTAAGAAAAAAGGTAATACAGGATTTGTGCTACCATGAGGCACTGCCAAGTTCAAGCAACCTTCACAGTACTTATATCCAGGTTTTGTATGGAAAAATCAGTGAAGGGGAAGATACAGGAAGAAGATCTTTTACTCTACACACCCAAAGAGGGATCACTGCAGAAGAGCAGCCACGTGATCATTCAACCTTTGGCCTGTCAGCAACACACCCAGCTCCACAACTAGTCTATGTGTGATGTCTGAAGCATAACTTTTTTTAGGCCCAGCTGACAATACTCTGTGCCATTCACTGTGGCTTACACAGGTTTGTGGGCATTTCTTGATTAATTTTCTGTTTTAAAGTTAATTATTTCCTAGTCAGTATTGTTACAGGTACTTCAATAACTGCAAATTGGGAGGTATTGAGGAAAACAGTGAACAAAGAGGCATCAAGAGCCAGTCTGAAATACTGGATATAGGTTAGATTTAGCATATCATTAAAGACCATTACACCTAGTAAAAATTAATGAATTGTGAATGTCTCTTGTGCTCTGCATTTGTGATGTCACTTGTAGTATAATAAAATTAATGATATCCAGACTTCTTTAATGAGCTGTGGAACAGAATGATTGCATCAAGGGATGTTTTAAGTTCATTTTGTCATACAGACATTCTGTTGGGTTTGGAGAGAATATTGCTAACCTTCAAGCTTCCATCAAACATGGAACTAGAGGGCCATTGCCACAATGACTCCAAAGACAAAGAATTAAACATAGAAGTGTATTGGTGTTGCCCTCTAATGAATACTAGAAAGGAAGAACAAAAAAGTGCTTCATTGTATTCCTTTATAATTCTACCTCCAGATTATTCCAAAAGAGAAAACAAAAAAAGACGCAGATGTTTTTCTCCCAGATAGCTCTCAGAGATCTGTGGTTCTGGAATATTTTTCACTAAAGAATCATGGGAATAAGAAACAACAAACTTTAAGCTGGAGACAGACCAATTTGCAAACAAGATGACTGCAATTGTCTTAAACAGGACTGGAAATGGCAACCCAGAAGTTCCTTTCTTTCATTTAAAAGCCTAAGGAATAAGTGAAGTAAAAATTGCTCTCTGTTTATTGCAGTGTTGTTCCTTCTTGAAATGTTTTTCACTTTGCTTCACTTCTAGAAAGCTGAATTTATGGCTAAGCATGGCATTAGCTTCCTTTACTACTGAAACGATACAACAATTTGGGTCAAACAAGCCAGGCCACAGCTTCTTTGTTTTAGAAGTACAACATGGCAGACTCCATAAACTATCTCTAGCTTTCCACCATTTTATGTGTCTTTTTCCTACACAGTGTTAGCTCCTGGGTTAGGTGATGCAGGACAACACAAGGCCCTTTATATGACCCAACTGATGGCCCACTACTGCTTTTCCCAGATATCAGACACACTGTCCTGTTCATGCAGACCCTGCTTTTCTGAAAAATGGGGTGGTATATAGAGATATCAGATTGTATTCACAGCCTCTCATAACTACACAGCCAAAGCTATCCTCTCAAGTAAAGACACTGCAAATATGATTGTCCCATGCCCTAAACCACTGCAAAGCATATTATTCTAGAGTGGCGGCATTTTTTGTTTTGCCTGTGCATGTAGCCATGCACAATAGATAAATGGATTATTTAATATTTGCATTGTTTTAAAGGAAAAATATATCTCTTTTCTGTATGCTTAGACTTTGTGGTTTATATCCATCTACCTCTAAGTATTCAGAAAGAATGGAAAGATCAAGTAAGAGACTCACAGGCAGTTCAGCTCAATACTCACTCTAGATCTTACTTTGCCAACAGTCCAGGTGTGGGAGCAAACTATGATTAAACATTTTATCTTGGTTGCAATTTCATCTCCTCTTGCAACAACCCATTCTGTAACCTACAAGGCCTATCCTTCACGAATTTCTCAAATCCTTTTCAAATGAATGCTGGAGTGTGCCTATGAAACAGACAATGTTTTGTTGCCAAGAACAAGCTCCAGAGGAGAAAACAAGGAACAAAGCCATTGTCAATTTGTTATGTAAATGAGGAAAAGCCACAAAGATTAGATCCAAACTTCACCAGCTTCGAGGTTTTTTATACCCACTTCAGATCAGTTTTACTCTTTGGCATGTCATTTCACTCTTAATATGATTCCTATTTTCCTGTCATGATCCCTCTACAGCCTTCCCCTCTCTTTATAAAAAAGGAGCTTGCAATCATGGTAATTATGAAGACTTTCACTGTCTCATTCAGACATGTTCACCTCAAGTCCCCTATCACATTGCTTTAATTTTCTAGCTGAAAACTCATTAGGCAAACCCACCACCATTTGACAGAACTGATTATTTATATATTTATNATTTATTTATTTATTTTTTTTTTCCTGAGGAAAAAAAAAAGAAATCCTATTAAATTTTGTAAAGGAAGCTTTTCTTTTTTTTTTTTTAAACTGTAGAGAGCTAAGTAGGTTTTACATTCTTCAAAATGGGAGAGGGAAATTTGCAGTCTGGCATTACATAAAGAATCATCTGTGGCTTTGCTTGAAAAGTTTCTATTTTATCAATTAGATCCCTTAAGATTTTCATAATTGTATTTTTTTTATTTTTAATCACAATGCATTTTATATACCTTGGTTAAATAGCAGGGCCATGTCATTCTGTGCTGCATTGTTAGGGTTCCTTCTGCAGCTGCACCACAAAGGTGCATGGTGCTGCCCCACACTTGGGTTGCAAGTGGAGGGTGCTCTCTTGCAAAGGGACCAAGATCACTCTCGCCCCAGGGTGATGATCATACACTTGCAGGCAAGCCCAGATTATGACCCCACAGTGACATCTCACTCTCTATCACCCAAATCTGTCTCTTTGTGGAAGGATATTATATGTTATATATGTTATAATCTTGAACATTAAAAAACCCTTTCCAGTTTGGACCCAGGCTGTCACACTCCTTGCCTGACCACTGAACCACAATTCACAAAGCATGACACTTTGTGGTCAGCAGGAAGAGGCTTCACTCTGACAGCACCCTAAACAAAGGTATGTAAAATAGGGGCAACAGAAGCAGAAGCCTAGGTTAGTGGTTTTCTTTAGTACTAATTCATTACTAGCAAAAATCTCAAAGAATCAGATTGCACAGAGAAAGACTAATGAGATAACTGGGAGAATGGAATATCTGTCACATAATAACGAACTAAAAAAGAATGCCATGTTTAAACTTAGCGAATCACAGGTTGATAATCAGTGTGGAGGATGAAATAATAAAAAAAAAAAAATTAGACTAAAGTAGGCACAAAATCTTAGAAATATAATCCATCCAGAAATAAATATAAAACCAGAAGCTAAAAGTCAGTCTCACTGAGGATTGCTAAATGAAGGAACCACTTTCTCTATGAGCGGTAAAGAAAAAAACCCCAACCTGTTGCTCTTAAGATGGAACTAGTTCTGTTCACAACAGAACTGAGTAAGACAATTAAGGTGGCAAGGAAGAAGGCTTGTTTTCTTGCTCATCTTCTTGTGTATTAAAAGTACTAGTTTACCTTTAATAAAGCCTTGAATGTGTTGGAGAAAGTTAAGGGTGATCCTTGATTCTTCTCTTGCCTTCACAGAAAGATAAAATGACCACAAATATAAGCAGATGCTTACATTTTCAGAGTAGTTACAGACTGCCTTTTAGTAGATGTGCTGAAAGGTGATTGAGCAGAGGTAAAGATCTTGCTTACAATTTCAATGACAATATTTAAGACTCTGATTCTGCACACAGCTCAGCCAACATGTGTCTGTTGAACTCTGTTTTCAAAACAAGTGGTCTGAGCTACCCCAGGGAGAATTTCCTGCCATTATCCCATAGACAAGCCTGTAGTGCTGTAGTAAATAGAAGTTGCCTGTCCTACCTAATCATACGGATTCAAATGTTACAAATATCCAGCTGAAACACCAGGCAAAACTCTGCATTCACACTTACGGAGATCTAAAATACCATCACTATCAATGGTGAGACCCTAGATCTTCTCTAGGATAAGCAGAATTTAGTCTAAATTTCACCTTAATTAAATGAATTTTCTTTCCTCCTTTTGTTTTTCATCAAAGGAATCTTCACCCAAATATAGAAACCTCTGATTCTTCTATATTCTTTATTAGCTGTATAGTTTATTCAGTGATATTTATCTGTACTTGGATTTTTTAAACTTCCAGGGCAGACCTCTTATATAAAACTTCCACGGTTTCTGCTCAGCTAGTGTGTTAGGGTGAAGATTGTGTTTTTCATTAAATAGAATAGAACTGCATGATAAGCCACATCACAATGTTAAGTTGAAATTAGAAAGGATGAAAAAGTGTGTGGTGTAGAGTTTCCCTTATTACACCAAATTTGACCCAGGAGGTGTGGCTGAGAGCTGAGTGGGTTTTTTGTTTGTTTGTTTGTTTTTTTTCAAAGACCATATAAGAAGTGCTCTTTGAATTCAGATACACATGTATTTCTCTAGTAAGAGATTCTTACACTCTGTAAGAATGTGTTAGATCTTTTACAGACCTGAAGAACTGCTTATTGGAAGCAGGTTTGGATGAGAAATAATGTGTGAAAAATAGTTTAGCTCCGCTTTAGATCCAAAGAGGAAAGATACAGGACTCCAGCATGTCCTAATAGGCCAAAATTGAATTTGAATTTTGTACAAAATTGAATTTCTTACAACATGCCTGAAACAATTCAACTGTAGTAAATTGGAACTGAAGTTCTCACTAGAGAAACAGTAAACTAGCAAAACTCCACACAGATTAAACCAAGAGAAAATGAAGACATCAGCTATTTGCACTTCAAGCAAGGTAAGACTTCAAAAAGAAAGGCAATATTCCTTTCCTAATGCCTTATCTCTGCATTTTACATTTTTCTTCAGATGCTGACTGGGTTCTGAATGTGTTTTAACAAGGCTGCTGCTCCCACATAACCCAAACTGACTTGGGACTTATTTAAGACTCTGAACAAATAAGAATTCAGACCCCTTTTGGTTCATTACCATTCATGGACTCAAAGTTGACCTGCAAAAAAGTGTACTCACAAGCCCATGTTCTCACTAGGTCTCCTGTGATGTGCAAAGTTACAAGAGATGGAGATCCACAGGTTTGGAGCAAAATGAGGGGGTCAGCAGCATGTTCCTCACTGTAACCACCTGTATTCAGAGACAGTTTTTCCTTTGAAATAACAGTTAACAGGTAAAGTTGGGGCAGGGAACAGAGAAGGATGCTGTGGGTTTTCTATTAATTTACATGAAGTAATCCAGTCTAAAAAGAAGAGTCTATTTATTTTTAAATAAAATAAACTTTTTTTTTATCACAGAAGGTGGTATAATTTATCCTCATCAGAATAACAGGAAAAATTAAGGCATTTACAATTTTGATACAAGACCATAGTGTTGAAAGAGCTGAAGTATTAAACATCTGAAAAAGTGATTCTATGCAAAATTTACCTCAAAAAATAATAAACCAGCTTTTGTTACACATTAAAAGGTTACTATGCAACTTGATAGCTAAACTATAATTAAGCATGGGTTTTTACTTCTATAACAAATTCCAGGTTTTGAGATTCTCTCTCCTATTTTGATTGGCAATGTATTCTCAGTACTTGTTAATAATTATTTTTTTTCTCTAAGTGACAGTAACATTCTTACTGAGACCTAAAGCTTCTGCAGAAATAATATTGACTTGCCTTATTGGGTTAATTTCTTTCTATTATGCTCTGTTCTAATTATTCTGTGCATTCTGAATCCAGTTTCCTGCTTTTGAGTTACTCACATGGTTTTCATTTGGAATATATTATTTTAAATGTGATTATCCTGATAGTGTCAAACCAATAGAATCATAGAATCTAAGGGGTTGGAAGGGACCTAGAAAGATCATCTAGTCCAACCCCCTTGCCAGAGCAGGATCACCTAGACAAATATAGATCACATGATTTTCTCCATCCTTGACTTCTATGCTACTCTAAGGATGTGACATTTGGGAGAGACATTTTAACCCTAATGTAAAAATGTCTCTCACGTATGACTTAATTTTTTTCTTTGTCAGGTTTTCCTTACTGCTCATAAGTTAACACTCTGCTATTTGCTATTTTTTTGTGGGCTGCATTGTTAACTCAGGTAAGGTGGATTTTGAACTTGCATGCATACACTGTATTGCATTTCACAGCTTGCTTCCAAGTCCAAGTGATTTCATCACTAGGAAATCTCTTGTAACATTCAGTACAATTCCTTGTTCACTTGCATGTCATGACTGTGCCCTTCAGAAAATCATGTAAGTTATAACTGATGTATGAGTCACCCACTCCTGCTGTAGACTGAGCTCAGAAGCATGCCTGTAACTCTTTAAGAAAGTGATTCATTTTAAACAGAATGTTTTTTGCTATTCAACAGTCAACCTGAAATATAGTATGGCTGCCAAGATAAGTTAATAATTTGCCTATCACCAGATAGGTCTGAATCCAGTCTCTGACTGCAGCTATCTAAACCCTAAAGGGAAATTTCCCACAGTACTGAAATTTTCTGAAAATTTCCCTTTACTGCTTCAGCTGCAGCAGCTATCATCACTCTGGTGGCTTCTGTGCCCAGAGCTATTTTAAATGTTCTCTGACAAGACTTAATGAAGTTTATAGTCACACCTAATTTACAGCTCTGGTGATTTTTGTCTGCATTAGGTCTCCTGGTCTTAGTACCAAAAATGTAGCTAATGAGTTGGCAGTGGGAAAATTACTTTGAAGAAATCAGAAAGTGAAGATGAGGGCTATTATTTCTACAGTATCCAAACATTTGCATTAGAATCAGTCAGATACCTTGACCTACTTGTTTTTGCTATAATATCTCTATTTCGCATTGGCTTTTAGGCTAGAATTTTCAAGGGAGATTGAAGTACCTATATAAGCATAATTCTTTTTGTACTGCTGGTATCTTAAACACTGTTAAGAATCTCACTGTAACTTCTTACAAACACAAAGGGGGAAAGTTTCTGTATTTCATACGGGTTGTTAGGATTTCATAAGTGTCCCTTCCATTGTCATTGATAAACCTATGACGTGATCAGCCAGTAACATCACAGGGAGTGGAATGCATAGAAAGTTTGAAGAGGAAGTGTGAAAAACAGACTTCCTCTTCCTTCAGACAGTTCAATGTTGATGGTAATCGCTATGCTTCTTTACAGAGAAGATGAAGAGCGCTCTGCTCGCAGCTATCTTTTTTTTTGCAACAGGTGAGTTTTCTTTTGCTTAAAAACTTACTACTGTTTATAAATAGTAAAAATTCTTAACATTACTCAAAGCAAGCCTGTACAACTGAAATAATGTCCAAGTTAGGCTCTATAGGAGAAAAAGCAGCCAGTAATATTTTTCCTATTTCTTTTAAATCACTTTTTAAATTATTCTATTTTATTCTTCAGATTCCTGCAACTGCATAAATCACAATTTGCCATTTTGCCAGCAGCTCAAAGGTAAATATTTCTCACATGATACTTAATCACAAAGACGAATGGCATTGTTGAAGAAAGGTTGCCAGCTGAAGAGGGTAGATTCAGACTGGGGAGAAGTAGGAATTTTTTTACAAACACCACCATACACTGGAACAGTTTGCCCAAGAAGGCTGTAGGAGCCCTATCCTTGGCAACATTCAGGGTTGGCTGGGACTCTGAAAAGCCTGATCTAGTTAAAGATGTCCCTGATCATTGCAGGGTCGTTAGACTAGACGAGCTTTAAAGATCCCTTTCTAACACAAAATGTCATGATTCCGTTACTTCCGTGCACACCATGGGCGCAGGACTCTGTGGGGTGTCTGTGACACGACCCTGGCCCCTGGCCCCAGGTCCCCGACCCCGCTCCCAGATCGCCGATCCCGCTCCCAGAACCCCGGCCCCGCCCGCCGGTGCGGGACCCGGCGCCCCGACTGCTGCCCCGGCGCCCCTTGGCGGCCGCCCAGCAGCACTTCGCCCCCGTCGGTCTCCCCGGCCCCCTGCTCCCTCGGTAGGACTCCCGAGCCAGCGCTAGCCAAGAGCGATTGTAGCTTGAAGAGAACGTCTGCAACTTTCTGAAAGGAAATGCCACTCCGGATAGCAGAGATGTGCCTGGTGTTGGCAGAGAGTTTACCAACCAGTACGCGGAGGTTATCCACGAGCTCTAGTCTCTGGACAAATGAATTACGATGGTTTTAAAAGGCACTAGAATTGGTAATGTTTGGGTGTGGCAATTATTAATACTTTACATTTAACTGATAAATTACTCTTAATGGCACAAAGGAACAGTCCAACACGTTTCAGTAGAGGTTATCAAATAGCAGCTAGTGGTCAATTGATGAACTTCGTGCTGAGTTTATTGTAGGCAAAAATGTTCTACTTGTTAAGAGACACAGTGGAGAAGACAGGGTTTTGAGTACACGGAGGCACTGGGTAAGACAACAACAGGAGGACTACATGTTTCTGAAATTAACTGCTGATAATTTTCTAGTCCTTGCTATTGGACAATCGGAATAAATACTATTAAATCATCATGGAGACAGATACAAAAGCAGAAAAGCAAAAAGTTTTAGGGTGGAAAAAAGATATTTTGTTTGGTTTTTTTTTATGTGTGTTTTTTTGGTTAGGTTTCGGGGTGGTTTTTTTGGTTGTATTCTTTTTTGTTGATTTTTGGTTTGGGTTTTGTTTGTTTGTTTTTAGGACTAGGATTGATGTAATCTGAATGATGTATTTATAATAGAGACAATTTTTTTCCTTTCCTGACATTTTTTTTTTCCTTTCCTTGCAAGCCTCATGGAGCACAGTCATGATACAGGACTAGTAGTATTTTGGGGCTGGAAAGAGCTAATAATATTAATGTTCTTTAAGAGGAAGCAGTTAAATAAACCAAAGTAAGAACTAGGATAAAATTAACCGTGTACATTGATGCTAATACCCATAAATAGGACAATTAAAAAAAAAACAACAAACCACAACAACCAACCAACCAAAACAAAAAGCACCAGTATGTAACATCCATTATGTTAATCTGGAGAAAGACAAATAAAAGTTTGGTATATTGTCAGTGATGTGGTGTATTGAGGTGTAGGTTAAGCTGCAACACTATTTCCACACATAAAATCTACAATTATTTATTTGTCTATTCTAATACTATCATTTCAAGGGTTAGGTTTCAAGATACCTTTAAGATCACCTAGTTCTAAACCCCCTGCCATGGACAGGGACAACTCCCATTAGACCATTTTTATCACCTTAGGTATCCTGTACCTGTTGAGATCCTTATCTATTTTTCTGAAGAGAAAAAAAAAATACTGGGGTTTTTTTTAAAGGTGTGGGTGGTACTTTAAGACATCATGTCTGATTCTTCTGAACTAATAGCTCAGACACTATGACTCAAAGCAAAAGGGTAACAATCATATTTTATCACCACTGTTTCTGATAAGAAATTTTTGAAATACTCAAACTTAACCACTAGATAATAAACATTATTACCTTTAAGAATGTCATCAGTGTTTAATTTCCCTTCAGCCAAAAAATATGTATGTTGTTTCAAAAGAATTGCATTTTTCTTCCCAAAAATATTAAGCATGAGTCATTTTGTATATAAACTTATGCTCTTCCTGATTTGTAGTGCAGTATTTATGAAGCTGGTACAATACAAGCATTTCAGCACTAATGCTGTTAGGTACATAAGAGCTGGTAAAACTTCATGTAGTACAGGAAGAATTATTCTTCTCTACCTTTATGTAGCAAGTCTAGGTTTTACTTGGAAACTTAGGACTGTTAATATCTAAGTGTCTCTGTCCTTTGTTCTAAACATTAGTGAAGCAGTTGCCTTGAGAGTAAATGTGCCATAAGGAGTCACACTAGTTCTTTCTTTCTTTTTTTTCTTTTCTTTTCTTTTTTTTTTTTTTCAGTTTTGTTGCTCAAAAGGGTGTAGATTGTTTTGGATTTGGATTTACTTTTCATAGCCACCTAACACCAGTTAATGGTAAACAGTTGCTTGTGATGAGTCCTGTCCAATCCACATGTTTTCATCTTACAGACTGGGACAATGAATTGGTATGCTACAGAGAATTAAGTGATCATCTGACCTGCACCTGGCTGCCAGTACCAAATCTTCCAAATGCAATTAATTATACTATATTTTTAAAATGGTAAGTCTAAAAGTAATTGCAGAAAATGAAAAGCTGTCATTGTTGTTCAGCATGATTCCTACCTGCCAGTTAGCTCCAATATATTTCATCATGTTCCAAATTGTTACACAATGTTTCATCACATTGTAGGCTCTTACATAAAACCTTTCTTCACATCTCATCAATACCTAATGCTTTGGTAAGAGCGCAGTAGGCTTACTCTGTCTGGATGCTACATGTCCACCAAAGTTGTTCTATCACTCCCCTTCTCAGCTGAACAGGGGAGAATAAAAGTATAACAAAAGTCTTGGGGGTCAAGAGAAGGAAAGGGAAAGATCACTCAGCAGTTACTGTCTTCGGCAAAAGACACTTGATTAGGGCAAAATATTTTATTACTAATCAAACCAGAGAGGGTAGTGAGAAATAAAATAAAATCTTTAAAATGCTTTCCTCCGACCCCTCCCTTCTTCCCAGGCTCAACTTAATTCCCAAATTCTCTTCTTCCTCCCCCCTAGCAGCACAGGGGTACAGGGAATGGGGGCTGCAGTCAGTTCATTACATGTTGTCTCTGCTGCTCCTTCCTCCTTAAGTGGAAGGACTACTTAGATTCTTCCCCTACTCCAACATGAGGTCCCTCCCATCAGAGACAGTCCTTTATGAACTTCTTCAACTGGAGTCTTTCCCACAGGGTGTGGTTCTTCTTCACAAACTGTTCCAGTGCATGTGGCAAAAAGACTGCAGGGGTTAAGCAAGTGATTTATTTGAACTTCACTCAGACTGACTACACCACTAAAGAAGGTTTTTATGGATACAGTGGGAAAATTGACTATTACAACTTAAAAGTGAGAATACACTAGAGCAAGCTAGAAAGAACACTAAACATTATACATGTGTTTTAGTCACCCATGTTTGCAAACTCAGGACATGATAAATATTCTCTTACCTCTCCAGGTAAGGGTTCTCAATCTTAGCAAAGTCACCTTGGCCAATGTCCTGACCAAGGGTCAAGGATCTCCATGCAGCTGAAGTGTAACATTGGAGAGGTGACTCCCCGTTCCTAAACTGAATCTTAGGGCTGCTATCCCCCAGTTTACATGGCTGTGGCAAGACAATGCCTAAGTGGATCATACTGTCTCGGTGCACGAAGTTGTTGGCTGAAACAGACACTGAAACCCTCTAAGTTCTCTTTATCTTACTTTCTCAGGAAACTCAATAGTGGTTTGTATTGAGACTCGGCATATTTGTAAGATTTCAAGGCTCAGCTCAGACTTAGGTTCTTTGCATGGTGCAGCATTGTCCTATTTGGTCTGTGGTTTATGAACGACTCAGAGCTGAGCTATCTACACAGCTTTCCCTGTGTAATCTCCACATAGGTAGGGTCTTAAGGTGATTCAAGACTGGGCCACTTTTACAACTGTCCATAAGCCATCTACATGTGCTGATCATTACCAAAACTTATTTATGAATATAAGCCAGATGATCTATACAACGTGGGTTCCTTCCACGGGGTGCAGTCCTTCAGAAACAGATTGTTCCACTGTGGGTCTCCATGGGGGCACCAGTCCTGCCGCCAACATGCTCCAGCATGGGTTCCTCTATCCATGGGGACACAGGTCCTGCCAGAAGCCTGATCCAGCACAGACTTCCCACAGGGTCACAGCCTCCTTGGAGCCTCCACCTGCTCCAGAATGAGATCCTCCATAGGCTGCGTGTGGGTATCTGCTCCATGGCTTTCAAGGGGACAGGCAGCCTCACCATGGTTTTCACTATGGGCTGAAGGTGAATCTCTGCTCTGGTGCCTGAAGCTCCTCCTCCCTTCTTTCCTCGCTGGCCTTGGTGTCGATTTTCTCACATACTCTCACGCCTCTCTCCTAATTGCAAATGTGTTTTGGTTTTTTTGCCTTCTTAAGTGTGTTATCACTGAGGCACTACCACCATCACTGATTGACTCAGCCTTGGCCCACAGTGGGTCCATCTTGTAACTGTCTGGCACCTACTCTGTCAGACATGGGGAATTCTGGCATCTTCTTACAGAAGCCAGCCCTGTAGCCCCTCTGCTACCCAAACCTTGCCATGTAAACTCAATACAAAGAGTCATTATACATCTTTCCATGTCTCCAACATGTGGTTTGAAACACTATTGCCAGAGATCATCTTAATGCATTAGTTCTATTTACCTTTGTCAACTTGCATTAAATATTCTATACTAATGCATTCAAAGCAAAAAAAAAACCAACCCCAACACAACAAAAAAGAAAAAAACAAAACACTACACTGGTTTTTATCATACATTATGTTATACCATGTATCCAGGTGTGGCACATATGAAAAACAGATTTTGAAGTATTTTCTTACAATTCTGAATTATCAAATATTGCTTTAATGATTATTGATGGAATTAACTTGTAGGGCTAGTCTTAAACTGATTACTTTAAATGATGGCTAAAGTTGCACCTTTTTTGAGAAATCAGAGCCAAATAAAATGTAGATAGGCAGATAAAATCAACATCTGTCCATTGGTTTGGTGAAAGAAAATTAAGCAGATTAAGTTGAGGGACCTGAACAGACTGGAGAATTGGGCTGAGGTGAACCTCATGAGGTTCAACAAGACCAAGTGCAAGGTTCTGCACCTGCGTTGGAACAATCCCCACTGTCAATACAGTCTGGGGGATAAGGTGATAGAGAGCAGACCTGCAGGAAAAGTCTTGTGGATTCTGGTGTATGAGAAGCTGGGCATGAGCCAACAATGTGCACTTGCAGCCCAAAACACCAATTGCATCCTGGCTGCATCAAAAGAAACATGGCCAACAGATCAAGGGAGGTGATTTTCTGCTCTGCTCTGGTGAGACCTCACCTGGAATACTGTGTCCAACTCTGAAGCCCTCAACACAGGAAGGACATGGACCTGATGGAGCATGTCTATGGAAGGCTACAAAATGATCAGAGGGCTGGAGCACCTCTCCTATGAAAACAAGCTGAGAAAGTTGGGGTTGTTCAGCCTGGAGAAGAGAAGCCTCTGGGGAGACCTTATAGTACCTTTCAAGTACCTGAAGGGTGTCTGCAAGAAAGCTAGGAAGGAACTGTTTACGAGGTCATGTAGCAATAGGAAATGGAGCAATGGCTTTAAACTGGAGAAGGGTGGATTTAAATTGGACATTAGGAAGAAATTGTTTACTATGAGGGTGGCGGAACACTGAAAGAGGTTGCCCAGGGAAGTGGTTGAGGCTCATCCCTGGAGATATTGAAACTCAGGCTTGATGAGGCTCTGAGCAGACTGATCTAGTTAAAAATACTCCTTCCTGTGTGTTGGACTAGATGACCTTTAAAGGTCCCTTCCAACCCAAGGCATTCTATGATTCTTTCTGTAATAATACCTACATTACAAAATGCATTTTAATCATCTTATACCTAAATATTTGGGATCTCCCACGTGATTAAGGGGATGTTTAGAAAGGGAGCAGTAATCTTTACCATAAGACCATATCACAAGGTACACAGGGTACAACACTGTTGGCAAATTCTGATGTTCATTGCTGATTATTTTGCCAAATGACCGACCACACTGCATTAAAAAGAAGAGCTGTGTTTAGGAGCTGCTCCTAAAACTCAGGAAAGCTCACTATACTAGGGAATTAGAAGTGTGGCCAGCAGGTCAAGGGAAGTTCTCCTCCCCCTCTACTCTGCACTGGTGAGACCCCACCTCAAGTACTGTGTCCAGTTTGGGGCACCCCAATTCAGAAAAGACAGAGATTTACTGGAGAGAGTCCAACACAGGGCTACCAAGATGATTAAGGGAGTGGAGCATCTCCTTTATGAGAAGAGGCTGAGAGAGCTGGGGCTCTTTAGCCTGGAGGAGAGGAGACTGAGGGGGGACCTCATTAATGTCTATAAATATGTTAAGGGTGAGTGTAGAGAGGATGGAGCCAGACTCCTCTCAATGTCATCCATTGACAAGAGGCAATGGGTGCAAGTTGGAGCACAGGAGGTTTAAGGTCAAGACAAGGAAGAACTTTTTCTCAGTAAGAGTGACAGAGCTCTGGAACAGGCTGCCCAGGGAGGTTGTGGAGTCTCCATCTCTGGAGACACTCAAGAGCCGCCTGTATCTGTTCCTGGGTGACTTGGTCTAGGTGATCCTGCTCAGGCAGGGGGGTTGGACTGGATGATCTTCTAGGTCCCTTCCAACCCCTAACATTCTGTGAATCTGTGAATTCCCCAGGGTGATCTTCTGCACACTACAGAGGAGCAAAGTAACCACCTCGACCCCACCACCCCCCACTTCAGTATTTTTCCACTAAAGGTAGTGGCAGGTACTAACCTGTACTATCACCAAACCCGCTGCATTTACTGTTTTGCCTCTTGGGTCTTCCAGGAGCCCATTTCTTGAAAGGGAAGAAGCATCAGCAAAACAGTTCTGCTTCTGCAGAGATGCTAATCTCTGAAGTATTTGTAATCTAGCTGCTCTTAGAATCCTCAGCCAAAATCAGACTATGCTGTTCCTAGGATACAGGATTGGTATTATGAGCAGAGAAGACAGGAAAAAAAATAGTGAAGGATGGGAAGGTGGGAGGAGGAAGGCAATTGCCTTCAACAGAAATGTTGATTTTCCCAGTCCAGATCCAGGACCTGAACCTCAGTCTCCTAGGTTTCAACCAAGTGGTCTTAAAGAAAAGCTTCATATTTGAAAGACCTTTTTACTTGGCTGGAAGAGGAAATCACCACTTTCTGCAAGTACCATTAGTTTGACATTGAAATTTCTCCTTGTGCTTGCTCCTTGTGATTTAGTTGTCAGAAAGGATTAAAGAAAAGCACTCCTACTGAGAAGTTCCAACCAAGCATTCAAAATCATGCTCTATCATGATTGGCGCATTTAATAGTTGAATGCTGGCCCATTTCTTTAAGAACATTGAACTAGCACAGCTTTAACCTTGAAAAATATCTTCCCTATTTCCCCATAAGGAAGACATTTTTTCAAGGTTAAAGCTGTGTTAGTTCAATGTTCTTAAAGAAATGGGCCAGCATACTGATTGCCTACATACATAATTCAAGTATTAAATGCGCTGATCATGATAGAGTATTTAATAACTGAACAAAACAACTCAAAGGTTCCCCTGTCTTCTGTTGTGAATTTGCCATTAATATTTGAAAGTGTGATTTTGAATAAGAGAGGGACAGGGTAAAAAAAACCAACCCAAACAACTAAGCACAAAAGGAATAGCTTTCTATGTAAGGCCTTAAACCTCTTGGACTTTCTATTCTGTGTGCATTAGGAATACCAGGAGAAGTCTACAGGGCTGAGAACTGAGGTTGAGTTTAAACATCTCTGTCAAACTCTGCTGCTTTGCAGGAGCAAGTCAGAAGACAGGTTTATAACTTAAAAGAGGTTTATCATAGCTTTGTGGTAATTTAGCTTTAGGTAACTGGGAATTTTGCTGTTGAAAATAACTTTGGTGCTTGTCTACATTTAGTCCATATCCTGGCCTGAATGATAGCAGTTGCTGTAACAGAAGAAACTTCAGTACAGGCAGTAGGCTACAGTGACTGCCTATACCCCTCTCCTGGGGAAAAGGTAAGTATCTGCACAAGGTGTGCATAGGTGGATGACCTGTTGTGTCACAGAAAATAGCAACTAGTCTGTGCAGCATTAGAGGAGAAGAAGCAGAGATTGATAGGTTCAGAACCAAGTTCCAGAAAAATACACAACTGAGGATGAAGCACCATAGACTCTGGGATCCACAAATGCAGATTGCACCCTCAGTCAGCACCCTCCATCATTTCAGCTAAAAACAGAATTGAAGTTTTAACAATAGCAATCCACAAGAAAGACCCACAAGGTGCAACTGAATCAAAAGCACACAGGAGATATCACAGAAAGAAATGTCCTGTGTTTGTAGTGTGAGACTCCCTGTTAAAGAGCACAGAAGCACCTTTCTGCTGACCTAAGAGGACTTCATAGATTCATAGATATT
>VYZU01083499.1:0-12243 GCA_013401355.1 Ceyx cyanopectus | reverse complement strand
CCACTGATCAGTGCTGGCTGCTTTCTACCCAGCTGTGTATAAACATCAGAGAGCCCTTGCAGATCCCTGCTCCTCCCTGATTCTTAATCATTGACATTCCCTCCTGGCTCTTGGCAAACCTTAAGTTGCAGAAGATAGATATTAGCTAGGAGATCTTTTTCCCAGGAGCTTTATTCAGTTGCCAGTCTCCTGTGTTCACAGCCTGCACTGGTTCTGTCAGAGGTGTGGGACAAACTGCCCCTTCCAAAACCAGGGGGATTATTTCAAGTATTTTTTGTAAGTAGGATCTCAAAGCTGGAAGAATTGTCCTGCAGATGCCCAGGCTCCTTTTCAGTCTGGAAGAGGAACAAGTGAGAGGTGTGTGGGGTCTGTAGGAGACCTGTCCTTCTGAGGATGAGAACTGGAGTGGGCAAGCTGAAATGAATGGCAAGCTGGATAATTGTGGCCACAGGGTGGAGAGGCTGTCCTAGCTCTGGGGAGCTGTCTGCAGTGACTGATGCTCTGAGTGCTTTGAGCTGACAGGGCTCTCAGGGCTGTTGGCAGAGTTAACTATGGCTCTGGCACTTCTTGAATTGCTAACTGGTGGAGACTGAGGCACCCAGTGCTGGTTACTGGAGGCAGTTTTGGTTTTGCAAAAGGCTGCTGGCTCTGGGTTTGCCAGCCTGCTGCAGCCCCCAGCAGAGGGAAAGGTAAGAGCACACAGAAGCAGCAGGGCTTTCTGGATGGAATAGTGCTGTCACTCCCAAGAGAGGTGGTTTGAAGGAGCATGCAGATGATGTTTTTGGACCATGGTGTTAGAACACATCTTGTATGCAAGGTTTGAAGAGTGTTAAGGATAGTATTATTAGATAAGATAATAATAATTAGATATTATAAGTATTCAGCTTGCAGTGAAAGAAAAAACCCCACAAACAACAAAAGAAACAAACAAAACACACAACCAACCCACCCACCCAGCCTAAGATCCCATGAGGAGCTTCTGAGTGTGACCCAGTCCATCCTGCAGCTCTCAGGCACTGCAGTAGTGAACTGCTGAGCAGGAGTGAACTGCTGAGCAGGAGTGAACTGCTGAGCAGGAGTGCCACTCAGCTCCCTAAGGTGGCCAGAAGTTAACTGGTGTGGCTACCAAACATTGGCCTTACCCAGATACCACGTGCACTTCTTTCCTGGGACATTCAGCTCATCTTAAGTAGAAGAAGAATTAGTAGAAGAAAAATGTAAATGCTTGGTTCTGTTCTGTCAAGGCATTCTGCCAGCATGGGTGTTGCCATCTTGGGATTCTTACAGAGGCCAAAAGAAGCAGTTTTCAGGTAATTTAAAGCAAAGTTTATCCTGCTTTAACCAAAGAAGAGTGTTTGCCTGACACTGGAAGAGCTGTTGTCCCCACATGGCAACGTGTTCCCAAGGGACTCCTGGGCTCTCTCAAAAGAAGTGTGGCCAAGAGGCTGAGGGAGGAGCTTCTGCCCCTTGACTCCTGCCTGGAGCATGGTGTCCAGCTCAGAAGACATGGGCATGTTCAGGTAGGTCCAGAGCAGGACCAAGAAGATGGTCAGGGGTCTGAAGCACCTCCTGTAAGAGGCCAGGCTGAGGGATTTGGGGTTGTTCAGCCTGGAGAGGAAAAGGCTGCAGGGAGACCTGGTGGCCTCCAGTACATAAAGCAGGGAGGGAGGGCAGGGACAGGACAAGGGGTAGTGGTTTCCCACAGAAAGAACATGGATTTAGGTTAGATACTGGGGAGAAATGAGTTGCTGTGAGGGTGCTGAGACCCTGGCACAGGGTGCCCAGAGAGGGGGTGGATGCCCCTTCCCTGGAAGTGTTGAAACCAGACTGGCTGGGGCTCTGGTGGAACTTTACCTTGGGCAGGCAGTTGGACCACCTAGATAGTGTTGGTCTCTTCCAGAGACTATTTTAAGTTTCCCATTCAGAACTTGACTTTTCTGTGTGGAGTTTCCACCTCACTCCTGGAACGTGCTTTAAAGGAGCTTATTGTAATTTCTCTGTCAGTGAGAGCAGGCTAAGAGCAGATTGATAAGCTGAGTGGTGTAGAAACCTGGTGGGTGGGTGGTGTCCCTTAGAGTGAATAGCACCTGGGGTTGGCAGTTTGTCACTTCTTTTTCCCAGCTCCTAAAGTTTCTGGCATTCCTTTGAGCTCCTTGGGCTCGGTGAAGCAGAGCAGAGTGTGGGACGACCCCTCACCTCTGGCCCATGGTGTAAGGATGCTGTTGTGGGCTTGTTCTCCTTGGCAGGCCCCTGAGGAGCTCTCTGCAAGGCTGCTTTTCCCCAGGGAGGAAAGCCTGTGGGAGAGGGGCAGCAGTGGAGGGGCAGTCTCAGTGGAACACTCATCACTCCCCCACTGGCTGGTCACTGAAAGCTGAGCTGAGAGCAGACTCTCAGCTGGTGGGGGCTGGGATGTGCAGGCTGCAGGGCACAGAAGAGCTGCTGTTGCCTTTCTCAGACACAGGCTGGCAGGGGACACCCTTTGGGAGCAGTGCTCAGCTCTCCTGCTGTGTTCTGAGACTCTGCAGCCCTGGAAACGTGTAGGAAATAGTTCAGTGGGTATTTTAGCACAGGAGGCAGGGGAGAGGAAATACGAGGGGGAAAACCTGCTCTAACAGCACAGGAGCAGCTTCCTAACAAGAATTCTGAGATTCCCTCTCAGTGTTTTGCCTCCTTGATGCACGAGGTGAGGGGCCTGGCAGGGCAGAGCATGGCAGGGGGTGATGCTCAAATACAGCCACTGCTTCTGGTCTGTGGTGACTCTGCAACTGAAACATTTTGAATATAAAACTGGGGCATTTTCTTTCTTCTCACATTAAAAGCTCTGTCTGCAAAGGATTCTCAGGCCAGAAGCAGCCAGGGAACAGGTAACTTTCTCCAGCAGCTTCATTCTGAGGCTGAGTGCTGCTGCTGAGCCTCTTTCTGTCTCCAGAGAGAGCTGGTGGGTGACACAAAGGTGATGAAAAGCCCAGCTGGTGTGTGCCAGGGGATGCCCATCAGACAGGGCTCAGCTTGCAGAGAGGAAGGGGCCTGTGCTGGAGCCCTGGGCAGCTTTGCAGTGATCTGGCAGGTATGTGGGCATTGCTGCAGTGCTGTTTGGATCTGGTTAGCAGCCAGAAAGAGATCATGGCAAAGCAAAGCAGAGGCCAGACTGAGTAAGCACACTTGCCTGTAGGTGATTTGCTGAGAGGCTGACCTGTTTGGAAGGGAAGAAAAAGTGGGGGAAGCAGCTTTTGTTTGCTGAGGGTAAGGCAGGCTGGGAATCTCAGCTGCATCCCAGAGCCAGGAGCACTTGGTGATTTCAGTGCAGTGCTCAGGGACAGAAAGGGGAGACCCTGAGGAGATGGCTCTGGGAATGAACCCTGCCTTTCAGTGAGACCCCAGAGGAGCAGAGGGGAGCAGCAGCAGCAGGTGTGGCCTGGCTGTGTGGTCCTGGAGCAGCACCCAGGCAGGAGTCACCAGCAGCCTGCACTCCCAGGCAGCAGCTGGGCTGCTGTTTCTCCTCTGGTAGGTCAGTCAGCCCTTGGTAAATGATCTGTTTCTCAGATGGAGAAGGAAAGCTTGAAATGCCTGCTGTCCTGTTGGCTTAACTCTTACTGGAAAAAAACAAGTATGTTGTCAGAAGGAGTCTGCAGGGATGAAAATTGTCTTCTCATCTTTCCTCAGAACTCTGCTTACCTTTGTGTAGGTTTGGTCTGCAGCCCTAATAGACAGCTCCAACACTAATAAAACTTTTATTAAATATGTTGAGACTATATTTTCCTTTTTTTTTTTTTTTTTTTTTTCCAGGGCAGGGAAACCACCACCTGGCTTGCATCTGGATGTAGTCAAAGGAGACAAACTCATTGAGGTATGAAAAGAGGTTGTGTGTGTATCTGATGCATCATACACATTGCCAGCAGCAGCAGAACATTCCCAGCTTTTTCCACACTTGCTCATCATTATTTTGTTTCTCATTCTGGTCAAGTGAGTTTGTTTTACTCTGAAACTTGAGGATGAAGTGAGTGTTCTGTTGCCTGTTCTCCAGGGCTGTCTCAGCACTCCCATCAGTTCTCTGGGTGGTTTGAAGGTGTGCAAAGCCTGCAGTGCTCAGCTGGTGACCAAGGCCACTGATTCCTGAACATTAAACCTCTCCTTGTAAGGAAGAGAAAAAAGAAAATGTGTGTAGGGCAAACTCAGTGCTTTGCAGAGCCTTATTCCTCCCAGAGCTGCCACTGCTCCCTGCAAGACACTGAACAGGAGGTGTCAGCCAGAACACACCTTGCCTTAGGAACTTCAGGAAAAGGAACTGGAATGACACAAAGAAAGAAATCTCAAATACAAACCAGTAAGAGTAAAAACTTCTGACCCTGTACTGCTTGTTGGAGATTCTTGTCTGGTCAGGTGAGTTTTGCCCCTGGGTTACAGTAAACGAGGCTCCTGTGTCCCAGGGTCTGTGTCCTGCCTGCAGCATGACTGCAGTGAGGTTTCATCCCGTGGTGTGGAGCAGCAAACAGTGGTGTGGTCAGCACAGACAGCAGAGCAGTTTGTCTGATTTATATCTCCTCATTCTTGATTTCCTAGTTTGTCTTCTGTCACAGTAGTAAATAAGTTCAAAGAAGACTTTTTAACACAACTGACAGAAAGGACCCAGGCCTGGGAATGTATGTTACCTGTGGAGAGATTCCCAACTTCAGACTGACAGAGACAGATTCCTGGGCAGCAAAAGCTTGCAAAGTTGAGCCAGCTTTTCTGAACAGAAGCTTGGAAAAGAAGAGTTTGGTGTTGGATCATGGAATATGTGGGTAGCTTGAAATCCTGGCTGGTGTTTGCTGTAGGAGCATCAGGCAGTTCCTCCTGCTGTCTGCAGGAGACTCACTTCAGAATTTGCTGTCAGCAGCACGTGCTTTGGCACAGGTGAGCAGGTAACAGGTAAACTCCTCTTTTCCTAGGACAGGGCCCTCTAGCTCAGGGGCTAAAGACACAGAAAACTGGCCAGACCAGTCTTGACCTGATAGCTTTTTGCTCAGCCTGGCTGTGAATGAGATCCCAAGAGGCAATTCCTGCATCCTCACAGCAGCTGCTTGTTCCAGCCAGCACACAGCTGAGCTGATCCACACCCACCCTCTGCATGAGGCTGGGGCTGTTTGCTGGCAGTGCAGCTTGCAGAGCCTTGGCACTGTGGTTGCCATCAGGCCATGCACATGGATTCTGCTCCTGGGCATGCTGGGGTCACCTCCAGAGTTACTCCCAGATGTCAGGGAGCTGCAGCAGGGCTGCTTCTCAGCTCAGCCTTCTCACTGCCACCCCAGCAGTTCATCTGGGGTAAGGGTTGCACTTGGCACTGGGTTTTCCAGGGATTCTCCCAGGCTGTGTGAGGAGATTCAGAGCAGAGTCAGATGGACTTTGGGTTTCTTGATATGTGGTGAGTGGCCAAACATCATGCAGCCTGACCCTGGAAACTTACTCTGGGAGACCAGGGTTTGTCCTTTGTCATGTTACTTCCTGGGTTTTTGAGGACAGAAAGAGAGCTTTACTCTGCTCTGGGCAGAGCTCCCCTGCAGCCCTGTGTCCAGCTCTGGAGCCCTCAGCACAGCAGGGCCATGGAGCTGCTGGAGCAGGGCCAGAGGAGGCCACGGAGATGCTCAGGAGCTGGAACAGCTCTGCTGTGGGGACAGGCTGAAGGAGCTGGGATTGTTCAGCCTGGAGAAGAGAAGCTCCATGAGACCTTAGAGCACCTGCCAGTGCCTGCAGGGAGCTGCTCCAGAGCCTGGAGAGGGGCTGTTTGCAAAGCCTGCAGTGAAAGGCCAAGGGACAATGGTTGAAATGAGCCAGGAGTGGCTGGAGATGAGAACTGAGGCAGAAGTTGTTTCCCAGCAGAGGGGTGGGCACTGGAGCAGGGTGCCCAGGGAGGTGGTGGAGGCCCCATCCCTGGAGCCATCCCAGGTGGGGTTGAGGAGGCTCTGAGCACCCTGCTCCAGCTGAGATGGCCCTGCTCTCAGCAGGGGTTGGGCTGGGGGAGCTCTGCAGCTCCTTTCACCCAGACATGTGTGACTGCAGAAAGAGCTGGTGTGAGGCTCTGCTGCCTTCATCCTCATGCAGGCAAATGTCTGTCATGGGAGTTCTGGTCAGGGCTAGAAGAAAAGCAGAGAAATGATGTGGATCTGGGGAGGCACCGTTGTGTTTGGCAATAGCTGAGCACATTTGGTGCTGCTGCACTGGGTCAGGAATATCAGGAATATTGCCCTGGTGGTGTCAGCTCAGGCTGAGCTGCCCAAGGCTTTTGGATCTACTGGAGGCCTGAGGTGGCTTTGCAAGCACAGGCCCCATGGCTCAGCTGCTGTGCTGGCTGCTGCAGTGGTTTGGTGGGTGAGCTCAGCAGGCTGCTGCTGCAGTGTGCGGCTGCTCTGTGGCCTCCTGTGTGTGTGTGTGTGTGTGTATGAACCTGCCCCTTCAGGTGCATGAGCAAACAGCCCTTCAGCCCAGAAAGGGATCCTGGGGATTACTGAGCACTTGATACTAACCGAGCCATCTGGGGACACCTGGTGGTGGCTGGGTCTGAAAAGTGCAACAGCAAACCAAGCCATGAAGTGTTTAAGCTCAGTGTGTGAAGAAAAACACTGGGTTATAACTCAGAGGCACAGAAATGTTTGGAAACTATTATTTTGAAGCACAGAAAAGACCATTTTCTCTGCTGCTGCTTTGTTGCAGTGTTTCCACAGGGCTGCTGACACTGCCTCCTGTAACAGCTCGTGGGGAAGCTCAGGGAGTGTGGGTTGGAGGAGGGGACAGGGAGATGGGCTGAGAACTGGCTGACCAACAGAGCTCAGTGACACACAGTCCAGCTGGTGACCTCTTGCCAGTGCTGTTCCCAGGGTCAGTGCTGGGTCCAGTCTCACTCAGCATCTTCATCAGGGCCTGTGAGGGCACAGAGTGGATCCTCAGCCAGTTTGCTGATGATACCAAGCTGTGAGGAGTGGCTGATCCACCAGAGCCTTGCAGAGAGACCTGGATGAGCTCTGGAGCTCCCTTTAACCCAGACATTCCTCTGGTTTCTGTATAATCCACTGCTTCCCTGGAGCCAGCTGGGGTGAAATGACCACTCCTCTAAACCACCAGCAGCAAGAAGAGCTTTGCAAGCTGAAAACTGCTGAGCTGTATGACTAGGGGAGGAGAGGGGACAGATCCTTGTGTTCTAGCAGGCAAAATGTTCCTTCAGCTCCCAACACTTCCTGAAAGCAAAGCTTTCCTGAACTCAGATCTGGGTTGGTTTTCCTCTGATGGAAAATGTATCTTCAGTGCTCCCTGCATCACAGTGCTGGAGCTCTGAGGGCTTTGGTAGGTGCTGCACGGAGCAGGAGCAGCTGTTGGGCAGCAAACATGGGATGTGCTGCCAGCCTCTGCCTCGGGCAGCTCTGAATGGACAGGGCTTAGGCTGGGCTCAGGATCAGGATCAGCTCTGAGAGGACAGGGCTTAGGCTGGGCTCAGGATCAGCTCTGAGAGGACAGGGGTTAGGCTGGGCTCAGGATCAGCTCTGAGAGGACAGGGGTTAGGCTGGGCTCAGGATCAGCTCTGAGAGGACAGGGCTTAGGCTGGGCTCAAGGTGTGAGACCAAGGGCTGGGCTGCTCTGCTGCTTCAGCCTTTGGGCACAAGGAGCTGGTTTCAGCAGGTGGTCTGGGAGAGGGAGCCTGCAGTGCTCAGGGCCACGTGCCTTGGCTCCCCAGAGATGGCTTCTGTCACTGTACTACAGAATTAAGGTCTGGTTGGAAGAGAGGAGAGCTGGGGTCAGCTCAGCAATGCCTGGGATGGTTTATTTGAGATCACAGTGCACATTCAGGATAGCTTCACATCTCCACCACAAAGATCTGAACTCTCCTGTGTGTCCATTTCAATACAGAAATGCACTTTTTATGCTCTGTATCAGACATTTAGCATGGATTCCTGCCTTAGGAATGTGTACAGAGCACTGGGAGCAGATGTGACAATCTGTGTGACAGTCTCATGCTTTGAAGAGTTATTGTCCTCCCCAGGTTGTCTTGTACTGACTGTTAGAGAGGAACTGGGACTCCTCCCTATTTGGCTGTTGTGATTTCCCAAGGAGAAGGTGTAAATTTCTGCACTGAACAGTGTCAGAGCTGGGATATTGATCAGCTGTGGATGCTTTGATTTGAATTTGCTGTTTGTTTGTGTTCTTCAGTCTTTTCAGGAAGATCCAAAATGTTACAGGAGTCTAACATGCTTCTCTGTTTGATATTCTGCCTCAGAAGCTCATCATTGATGAGAAGAAATACTATCTCTTTGGGAGAAACCCTGACCTGTGTGACTTCACCATTGACCACCAGTCTTGCTCTCGGGTCCACGCTGCCTTGGTCTATCACAAACATCTCAAGAGGGTTTTCCTCATAGATCTGAACAGCAGTAAGTAGTGTGGCTTTTCACCAGACAGAAGCACCACCTTGCAGTGCTTAAATCTGAATCTGAGACGCTTTGTCCTGTCATTATTGGTGTTGCTATTTGCACTCAATGCCAGGAATGTGAATTAGCACCCTAGTGAAGGCTTGGCAGTCCTTGAGAGCAAAGCAGTGACTGCTTCAGTCAGCTCACAGCTGCCTCACTTGGTGTCTAAACCATTTCCAGACTCTGAAGAGGCTGAGGGAGGGGAGCAAAGTGTCCTGGCCATTGTTTCACACTTCTAAGTATGTGCTGGAGCCCAGCAGCCAGTCCATCCTGGGCTGCAGCAGGAGCAGTGTGGGCAGAGATGGAGAGAGGGGATCCTGCTGCTCTGCTCTGCCCTGTGTCCAGCTCTGGAGCCCTCAGCACAGCAGGGACATGGAGCTGCTGGATCAGGGCCAGAGTTGGCCACGGAGATGCTCAGGAGCTGGAACAGCTCTGCTGTGGGGACAGGCTGAAGGAGCTGGGATTGTTCAGCCTGGAGAAGAGAAGCTCCATGAGACCTTAGAGCACCTGCCAGTGCCTGAAGGGAGCTGCTCCANGAGAACTGAGGCAGAAGTTGTTTCCCAGCAGAGGGGTGGGCACTGGAGCAGGGTGCCCAGGGAGGTGGTGGAGGCCCCATCCCTGGAGCCATCCCAGGTGGGGTTGAGGAGGCTCTGAGCACCCTGCTCTAGCTGAGATGGCCCTGCTCTCAGCAGGGGTTGTGCTGGGGGAGCTCTGCTGCAGCTCCTTTCACACAGACACTGCTGGGATTCTCTGACTCCAATGACATGTTCTCTTCTGAGGGTGGTTTCCCAAGTTCTAACACCTGACATACTGGTTTTTCCCACTGAAGACACCAGAAATGGTACAGTGGGACCTACAAGAATCCAGAAAGTAAATGCTGTTTGTCATGTGTTACCCTGACTTCTGGAGGATTTGTGCTGTGTGCTCTCATGTGTGAGCTGGGGGTGGAAGGGACTCGGCCGGTGCTGCAGCAGCTGCCTGGGTGCCTCGTGTCCCACAGCAGCAGTTCACCTCTGAGCTGCTGGAGGCTCCAGGCTGCGAGCGCAGGCCGGTGACCAGCAGAGCGTTGTGTTCTGTTCTCAGCACATGGCACCTTCCTGGGCCACATCAGACTGGAAGCCCACAAGCCCCAGCAGATCCCCATCGACTCCACGGTGTCGTTCGGCGCCTCGACGCGAGCCTACACCCTGCGCGAGAAGCCCCAGACGCTGCCCTCCGCCGTCAAGGGGGACGAGAAGCTGGGCGGGGAGGATGAGGAGCTCAAGGGCTTGCTGGGCCTGCCCGAGGAAGAGACAGAACTCGATGTGAGTACAGGGGCACGGGGGTGGCGTCCCCACTGCTTTGCTGAGGTTTGGGCTCTCGGTCTCTTGGCCTTGAAGACATCTGAGATGTCTTCTGCTGTCATCTGCTGGCAGATGCACACAGAACCTTCTTCTGCTTACCAGAGTCAGTGATGTCATAATCATTGTTCTGCCATGACAGCCTCTGGTTCTGCTGCTTACCAGAGTCAGTGATGTCATAATCATTGTTCTGCCATGTCAGCCTCTGGTTCTGCTGCTTACCAGAGTCAGTGATGTCATAATACTGCTAGTCAATGACCTTCCTGGCAAGCCTTGCCAGGGACACAGGCCCTGCAGCTACCCTGGCAGCAGGTCCTGCAGGTTCCTGCTGCAGATGGGTGTAAATGCTGTCCCGTTTCCTAGCTGACCAGTGAGGAGGGAGGGAGAGGGCCATGGATGTGACGTTGACAGGACAGGTGAGTCTGGAAGGGAGCTCTCAGGATCATCTGGTTCAGACTCCTGCTCAAGCAGGGACATCCTGTGCAGGGTGCCCAGTTCAGAGCTTCCCCATGCTCTGGGCAGCCTGGTGCTGCACTGCAGGAGCACTGGCCTTTCCAGGGCTCTAGGCTTGAAGCTCAACAGGCTGCTGTGGCATTCTGATACACTCCTGTGATCAAATCAGACTTCTTACACTAATTGGTTGAACTGTTTCCCTTCCAAATTTGTCCTTAGAACCTGACAGAGTTCAACACGGCCCACAACAAAAGAATCTCCACGCTGACCATCGAGGAGGGGAACCTGGATATTCAGAGACCAAAGAGAAAACGGAAGAACTCCAGAGTCACGTTCAGTGATGATGATGAAATCATCAATCCAGGTAAGAAGTTTGCTTTCATCTTCAGTTGATACCCTGAACCCTCTCCAGCATTCTCCCAGGGATTCCTCATGGCTGCCTAGGGATAATGAGAGCAGAGGTTTGGCAGGCAGTGCTTGGGTTCTGCTGTTTCAGAGAAGCTGCTGTGTGTCCCACTGAAGTCTTTGACCTCTCTCTGTTTATTCTACCTGTAAAATAACTGATTTCTGCAGGACAGAGATGTCACAGTCAGCTTTGTTGTTCAAAATTCTCTCAGTTGTTGGAAAAACCCCATGAGTCCAATAGGAGGAAAGTTTTTTAATGGTTTTGCCTTCTTTAGAATCTTAATGGGAACTGAACTTGTTTGGTTTTCATCTGTCCCTTGATACTTTCCTCACCTGTTGCCTCATGGACACCTGTCTCAAGCTCAGTGGGTTTTTTGCTGCTTGTCTGCATACCTGCAGTAGTCATCATTCAGAGTGCTGCTTCTGAAGATGTACCCAATTCCTGATTAGTCATTTTTCTTCCTTAGCTGCTTTATATGAATGTCATTCCTATTCCTGATCTTTTGTATTGATAATATGCCTATTAATAAGAGTAGCTTATTAATGAGCAATAATTTTAAAATACAATCTGGAGCTAGTTTCATTTGGCAGTGTGTCCCACCCAAAACATCCTAATGTAAACATCAGGCATTTTCATCCAAAAAATTGGGGTTTTTTTCAGACTTTCAGATACTCTACATTAGATTCTTCTGATTCCTCCTACAAAGTTCCCCAAGGACTTCTAGGGCTTGTGGCTTTGATCCTGTGCAGTGCCTGTCAGCAGCTCTCTGTGTCTGACCAGTGCAACCTGCTCATCCACCTGCTCCCCTTCCTTATTCTCCATCTGAGGGGAAGCCTTTCCTAACTCCTGGATCTCCCAAGTGATCTAGAAGTTGCAGTTTCTAATTGTGGGGAGAAGGAGGGTCTGTGTTACTGACTGGAACATCTCATGAGCCACCCTGAGACAAAGCCACTAAGTGTCCCCTGAGCTCCTCTCTTGATTTGGGCATGACTGGCTCATGTTTCCTGGGATCACTACAGGCCTGGCTTTGGGAAGGTCTGTGGGCAGATTCCTTGGCAGATGTGTGTTCTTGCTGAAGGCTTTTCCTGCTCTTGCCTTTGCAGAGGATGTGGACCCTTCTGTCGGGCGTTTCAGGAACATGGTGCAGACAGCAGTAGTCCCTGTCAAGGTACAGAGCAACTCCCAACTTGCAATACCTCACTTGGAATTACACCTTGGAAATGTGATGTTTGAGAGTGGAAAGTGTCTTACTGCTAAGCCAAAGTCATGTTCATGTTTCACAACTGTGGTTTTTGGTTTGTTTTTTAGCAGACTTGCTCCCCAGGGAGGTTGTGGAGTTTCCTGCTCTGGAGACATTCCAGGCCCCCCTGGATCTGTTCCTGGGTGACTTGGTCTAGGTGCCCCTGCTCTGGCAGGGGGGGTGGACTAGATGATCTTCTAGCTCCCTTCCAATCTCTGACATGCTGTGATTCCCATGAAATCCAGCCCTGGCTCTTCAGTAGCACATGGGATCAGTGGCCATTTATTCTTTTCTTCCAAAAAGAAACACTTGCCATCGATTCAATATGGTACTTCTAGGCATCAGATAAAATAGTGTGGAAAAAAAAAG
>VYZU01083439.1:0-10749 GCA_013401355.1 Ceyx cyanopectus | reverse complement strand
CTGCTGACCCTTCTTTCAGGTGTAAATGTCAGAGAACAATGGTGATAACCGGTATCTAAACCCCCAGGGCAGTGGGTGAAACGAGCAAACCAGAGAAATGGAAACCAGGAGGAGCAGCTTTGTTACAAAACAGTCAAAAAAAAACCAACCCAAAACCAAACCCAAAACAACCCAACCCCAAATGTTTCCATCCCAGTTTTCTCTGGGCTGTGTGCATTCTGACAAGGCACAAGCTGCAGTGATTCATTGCAGTTTCTTGCTTTGTTTAAAGTGGAAATGTCTCCACTGGACTTTGGCGTAAGCACAACGTGTGAGGCTGACAGAAGAGCTGTTCTGATGTTATTGAAGCAAAACGCTTTTTTGCTTTAACAAAAATTAAGTGGTTCAACATTGCCCCAAAAAAAATAAAAATAAAAATAAAAATGAAGCCGCTTGGATGACTCCCGGCCAAATTTTTTTCATTCTATGAGAAAAATTCTGGCTTTTCATCCAGATTGGGAACAAAAAAAACATGTTTTAAAATTCAGTTTCCCACCAAACGGAAATTTCATCAGTGTCCAGCCCGTTCCAAGGGGCTGGAAACCAGGAAAATGCTCCTCTCAGAGGGATGTGTTTGTCCGGAAGGTGGTTTCCCAGGGGAAGCTTAGGTTGTTGTATTGTGCTTAGGTTGCTTAAAAGTAGCCTGGATACAACAACAGGGACCCATCCCCTGCTCCTGGGAGACCCAAATAGCAGCTGGAGGGCAGGAGCCTGGGTTCTACCCACGCTCAGCAGCTTGGGAAGTTCAGAGTAGTGCTTAAAAGCTGCCCAGAGGGAGGGGAACTTCACTGGCCATCCATGAGCAGAGCTGGAAGGTCAGATCCCATCAGCAGGGCTCTCACTGCCACCTCTGCCCTGCAGCTCGGGCTCCCCACGTGCTGCTCGGGTCCCTCTGGTGCCAAAAAACCTCGAATTGGGGTTGTCCTGGGATGAAAACCCTTGAGGAAATGGTTATTCCATCAAATAACTGGACTGGAGGCTGGGGATGGTGCAGCTCAGGGTGGTGCCTTGAGGAGCCCTGGCCTTATTTTAGGGGCTGTGGCTCACTGCTGCTTCTCAGCTGGGGAGCCTTTGATGGCTCTGCCTCGTGCCAAGGTGTTGGCACCAAGAAAGCTGCTTTAGGAGCTGAGTGGTGAGGTCCTGCCCTAGGCAGGGTGGCCCTGTGCCTCTGCGTCCTGGCACATGTCTGGCTCCAGGGGCCAGTGAGGGTCATCATCACCACCCAACAAATCCAGCTTCTCTGGGCTGGATTTGTCCCTTTGCTTGCTGAAAGATGGTGTTCAGGAGTGTTCAGGAGTGTTCAGGAGTGTTCAGGAGCGTTCAGGAGTTTGCTCCTCTCCAGCTGTCCATGTAATAGCTGAATTGCTTCCATGGATGCCCCAGATTTTTAGCTGGTCCCTCCCAGTCCTGTCCCCCCAGTGCCCTTGCAGACAGTGTGCAGGACACAGGGCTGGCTCAGGATGGAGCCCAGGGAACCTGAGCTTGATATTTTGCTTTTCTCCCCTTTCCTGAGCTTGCTTTGGTGTGGGGTAGCCCGTGGGTGAGGGTTGTGCTTAACTGGGGGAGAGTCTCCAGCTCTGGGGCATTTTCTACTGGGCAGCTGGTGGGGTCAGAGCCCTCGTGCACCCAAGGCTCTGCCAGTTCAGAGTTTGGGTAAAGCAAAAGGGACCTTCTTGCTTTAGAGATGAGCTGGGGGAGCAGGGACAAGCCTGACTGGGAACTGGGGGGGGGAAGACTCTGGAGCTGGGTCCCTTTCCTGCATAGGTACTGAGTGCTCCTCAAGGCTGGAACTGCCCAGAGACATTCTCTGTATGGCCTGTCCCTCTGCCAGGGTATTTATTTATTTATTTATTTTTTGCAAAATCTGCAGTTTAGAAGAATAAAATCTGGTCCTGACCTCCGGAAGGATTAGAACTATCAAGCAAATGCATTTTTCTTCTATGGGACCGAACTAACTGTTCCTATTCCCATTGTTCCCAGAACAATGAAGTCCTCATAAATGAATTCAGGCAAGAGAGGCAGGCAGGGGGGGAGTTCTCCATACATTTAAATCATGTTGGGAGCCAACAAAAAGCAGGAAATTTGGAGCTAGAGCTCACACTTGCTCTCAGACATGTAGAAAACAAGGCTGGAGGGTGAGCTGTCACTTAGGATTTCCTGGCTTTCTCCCCCAGTTTGTTGCAGAATAAACACCACTTGGTTGCAGTGGGAGGAGAAGGGAGGGTTGGAGAGGGGCAGCCCCAGCTTCATTTGTTTCCCTCTGTTTTCTCTCTTAAAAAAAAGCAAAATAACAAAACCCCCAGCAAGCCCCCCTGGGCTCAGAAGCACCAGTGAGTTGTGGGGTGTAGGGGTGTCCCCAGGCATGTGGCAAGGGGGGGCACAGTGTCTGGGGGGTCCTGAGGCTGTGGCTGCCACGTGATGGGTCCAGGGAGCAGGTATGAGCCACTGGGCAGCCAGCCCTGATGATGCTGGTGGGACTGGTGTGTGCTGGGAGGCTGTGCAGCAGCAGCCCTGGGTGCTTGGGGAGATCTGAGGCAGCTGAGAGGGCAGTGGCTGGAGCCTCACTGCTCTCCAGTGCCTGGTTCCTCAGCAGGAGCTGCACCCAGGGGCTGTTTGAAGCTGCTCCACTGCTGTCCTTGTTGGCCTGGGAACCACGAGCTCCTCTCTTTTGAGATGCTGAGCAACCTCTGCTAATGGGCAGAGGTGAGCAAAGCAGGTCTGGGAGCAGCTTGTGCTTCCCTCACGAAGCACAGAAGGTCTCCTGTTAAAACCCTTCTGCTCTCCACAGGGAAAAGCTACTATATTATTTCATTCCTTGGGCAGAAGGGCCCAAATGCTTGGAAACCAGCACATGCTGCTGCTGAAGGGCTGCTACAGTGCCTCATGAGGGTTGCACTTAGGTGCTTTCTGTTCCACCATCCCTGTCTCCATCCCAGCTGAATGGACCCCAACCCATGGGGCTGGCAGGAGACAGCACAGCCATGCTCTGGATCAGGAATCTTTGCTCTCAACTTGCTTCTTGACCCCCCCACTCCCTCTCCTAACAAGACTCCATCCCTCCTGCAGCATCTCCTCACCCCATTGCCACTCTTCTTGCCCTCAGAGGTCCATTGAGGCACATCCATCACAGATGCCAAGCGTGGGGCTGTCAGCCTGGGGGGGGCACACCATATTTATCTTGAGGCTCCTCATCACACTGAACTTTCCCTCTCTGTTCCTCCCCAGCTGCCAGTGCCCATTGCAGTGTTTTTGCTGCTCTACAAGGAGAGGATGGTTCCCTGTGGCAGCAGCAGCAGCCACCCACTGCTGTCAGCTGATGAGCTGGCCATGGAGCCACGGCCTGTGGAGAAGGATGAGCTTGCCACCAGCACTCAGAGATCCCCAGCAGCAGGAGGTGAGCTGGAGTCACCTCTCTCCTGGGTTTGGAAGGAGCTGAGTGGGAAGCAGGGGGATAAAAACCCCAATTTCTGAGCATCTACGTTGAGTTTAATAAGTGCCATCCATCACTGTTGGCTGAGGAGGGAACTCTCCAGAGCCATAATCCAGAAAACCCCAATTTTCTGCCCATTTGCCCTCAAATTAGATGGGACTGTAACCCCCAGACAGTCTCTTGGGCTCCAGGCTGCCTTAAAACTAAACCTGAGCTCACAAGTCATTTTAAGCCCATCTGGAAGTTGTGTCCTTGTGTTTCCCCCTGGTTTGGGTCAGGCTTGAGGTGGCTCCACTGAGTGTTCAGATTAAAGATGCTCTTTGTGCTACAGAAAGCTGATTTTTGTGGAGCTGAAGGAATAAAGACAGTGCCTGGGTTTGAGGGGGGGGAAAAACTCCAGCAATAGTTTGCTCTTGAGCTTGTGACTACGCCCTGCTTTGGGGACAATAATGACATTGTTCTTTGCTACCCAAGAGAAACGTATCCCAGGGATGTTTTCAGCCCAGCAGTGAATCTCAGAAGTCAGGGTGTTTCAGGGTTATCAGAGGAGTGTTTGGTGCTGCTACAGAGGAGAACAACCACAGGGAATTGTAGGGAATGCCTGGAAGTGGAGGCAGTCAGGGATGTGGGGAGGGGTGGTGGGTGTCCCTGCTGGAGGGGTTCTCTGATAAGGTTGTGCTCATCTGCTAGCATTCCACTTACTGAGACACTGGGGGTTGCTTTCCTCAGCCCAGCTGCCCATTTTCATACAACCCATTGGAGCTTCATATTCTTCAGCTCTCTCATCTTCCTCTTAGGTGCAGATGAGCTGAATCCTTAGAGAAGCAGGAGGGCTGTACACTCACTGCTGGCAAAACCCCTCCCTCCCCACAGACACAGCCAGAAGTTCATCTTTGCTGTGCAAGAGCCACTGTCTCACCCAGCTCAGGACTCCGGGTGCTGTCACCTGCCCTTGGCATGTCCCAGAGTGGTGAGATGTAAACTTGAGGATGGGAGAGTCAGGAACTCTGGTCCTCACCCCCAGCTTTGGCCAGCTTTTGCTCCCCGTGGTGACACTGGCTGTGTGATTATCCCTCCCTTTCCCAAAGTTGGCTTGTTTGCTGAAAGATCATTTCCCTGAGGATGGTGAGCTACCCTGGGCAGGACTCTCCTGTGTGGTGGTACCAAGGATGAGGGTTGAACAGGCTCATTACTAGTGAGTGGGGCCAGCAACGTGGAGATGCTAAATAGGAAGAGAAACACAAACAGCTACAGTAAGAAGTCATTAGGATCCCAGCCTGGGGACAGCAGCCCTTAAGGGTATCCATCTTCCTTCTGAATGGCAGAGGTTGTGCCAGCAGAGGTTAGCAGAGCTCCACCTTGTCCACCAACCTCTATGAATCTCTGTCGTGCAGCTGAGTGCAAAACAAATCCCTGCTGTGGGCTGGCAACCACCCAGCCCCAGGGGGACAGTCCAGCTAAGTTTGCTTTGCATTGTTTTTCCACCAGGTCATGATGACTTACTCAGCTGCTGCCAACCCAAAAACTTCAGAGGGGCTTCTTCCACCTACTTTGCAGTCCACATCACTGGGGCTCTTGTTCTCTTCATGACTGATGGGATTGTGGTGAGTTCAGGGATCTGCTCTGCTCTGGGCAGAGCTCCCCTGGAGCCCTGTGTCCAGCTCTGGAGCTCTCAGCACTGGAAGGACATGGAGCTGCTGGAGCAGGGCCAGAGGAAGCCATGGAGATGCTCAGGGGGCTGGAACAGCTCTGGTCCCAGGACAGGCTGGGGGAGCTGGGATTGTTCAGCCTGGAGAAGAGAAGGCTCCAGGGAGACCTTAGAGCACCTGCCAGTGCCTGAAGGGGCTCCAGGAAGGCTGGAGAGGGGCTGTTCCCAAGGCCTTGCAGTGAAAGGATGAGGGGCAATGGGTTTAAATGAGAGAAGAGGAGATTTAGACTGGATCTCAGGGAGACTTTCCCTTGAGGGTGGTGGATCAGTGGCACAGGCTCCCCAGGGAGGTGGTTGAGGCCCCATCCCTGGAGCTATTCCAGAGGAGGTTGGCCAAGGCTCTGAGCAGCCTGGGCTAGTTGAGGGTGTCCCTGCTCCCTGCAGGGGGGCTGCACTAGATGCCCTTTGGAGCTCCCTTCCAACCCTGGCCATTCTCTAAAGCCCATGGGTGATGATGGGGATGTGACAGATGCTTTTTCTTCCCCCACAGGGTGAGTACTCAGGCTTTGTTTACAGCTACGCCGTGGAGGAGCCCCTGTCTGTGGTACACAAAGTGGCTGGGTACCTGCCCAGCCTCTTCTGGGGCTTCATCACCCTGGGCAGACTCATCTCCATCCCCGTGTCCTACCGAATGAATCCAGCCACTATGGTCTTCATCAACGTGGTAAGGCTGCTTTGCTGCTTCTCCTCTCCCTCCCAGGCTGCCCCTGGCTTGGATGTGCAGAGCTGGGATCAGCCCCTGGAGCTCCCTGGGTGTCCCCAGCCTCGGAATCAACACCACGCTGGGGGTGGCTGGGACTGGCAACGTGGTTGTGCTGTCTTTCTGAGCTCACCCCCCCTAGTTAATGTGGGGGTCTGTGGGGGCACCTCCCTGCCCACTTTGCACCTCGAGTGCCCGCGCCAGCCGTGGAGTGCCCCTCCAGCTCAGGGGCATCTCTGCCAGAGAGCCCAGTGATGGAAGGCTCCTTAAAGGAATAAAATTCACTTGAAGATGGGATGGAAGGGTGAGGAAGAGCCACGTGAGGCTGTGGCAGACAACGTGGGGGGTGGGTGGGGGGTTGTTCCCATTAGTGCTTCCTGCAAAAAATAAAAAATCCAGGATAAGAAGCAAGTGGGAAGGTCAATAATTCAATAATTTACAATTTCTTTACAGCAGAAGTCATTTTGGTAGCAATTTTCACTGTTAGTATTGCAAGGGTAAGGAGATATATTATTACACATCTATGGATATATATATGTACAGGGTGTGAGAGAATGGGAATGACAGTTCCCAGAGGGATATTTTGAGGATTTGGGAAGCCAGGGGCAGCTGCTGGACCCTCTCCAGTAGCATCTCTTCACCTGGGGAGCCCAGAACGGGATGCAAACTCCATCCCATGAGTGAAAGCAGGAAGAGCTGGAATGGCAGAGCTCCCTCTGCTGACTCTGGCCCTGCTGAACTCTGGTCTTTTTTTGGTCTTTTTTTTTTTGTCTTTTTTTTCTGGTCTTTTTAGTTTGTTTCTTCTTTTTTCTTCTTTTTTTTTCCTGACTTTTTAGTCTCTTTTTTTGTCCTTTTTTTGTCCTTTTTTTTTGTCCTTTTCTTGGTGGGGGGACTTTGCTGAGACAGACAAATTGTGTATAGTCACTTTAAGCCCTGTTATGTCCCAAATGCTTTGCTGCAGAGGCAGGTGCATTTCAGTTGTCTAGTTGCTTGGGTTTTCCAGAGCCTGTGATTGATTTCTATACTTTTTAGTACAGTTTCTATTAGTTTCCAGGCTCTTTTCCACCAAATAATTATGCCAATAGAAAAAAAGCAGAATCTAAAACCTATTGCAACTGACCCTTTCCCTTCCTCCTGACTCGCTGTGTGCTGTTCACAGGTTGGAGTCCTGATAACCTTCCTCCTGCTCCTGATTTTCTCCTACAGCGTTGTCTTCTTGTTTGTGGGGACAGCCTCCCTGGGGCTGTTCCTCAGCAGCACCTTCCCCAGCATGCTGGCCTACACTGAGGACATCCTGCAGTACAGAGGTGAGCTGGGTTCCAGGCAGCTCTGGAAAGCAGCTGGATGCTCAGGATGTGATGCTCAAAGCATCAAACCTGGTGACTCCCACCTTCCTTCCCTCCCTCCTTCCCTGGGGATGCCCCTGGGGCTGGGTGGAAACCTGCCTTGGAGTGCTGGGAAAACCAGCTGCAGAAATCCTGCTTGTGTTGTGTTAACAACTTCCCCAGGCTGGGTCTTAGATTCCTGCAGGGACAGAGAAGAGCTGCTTTAGGGAGCTGGTTTGGAAAACCTCATCCAGATGATCAGTGAACTGAAAATCCCTGAGTTTGGCCAACTGTAAGAGGAGGTCTCTGCCAACCTCCATCTCTGGGGCAGTGATACAGAAGAATAAATATCTTTCCAGCAAGCAGCAACATCACCTCTGCCAACAGAGAGCATTGGCAGAGCAGGAGATGGTTTCCTGGCTTAAACTTCTACCTTTCTGCCCTCCTGCAAGGTCAGAGGAGGCATCCTGAGCTGGGAACACAAACACTGTCCATGGGGAGACCAGGGAAAGGGCAGTTGGGAGAGGTTCCAGCTGCCCCTGCTGTGGCTGCTCCACTCCTCCCTGCCAGCATCACTTGTGCTGTTTCTTTGCAGGCTGTGCCACGACCGTGCTGGTGACTGGAGCTGGCGTTGGAGAGATGGTGCTGCAGCTCCTGGTGGGGTCGGTAAGTGGGGACAAGACATGGGAGAAACTGCAGCCTTCTGTCCCTCTTCAGCCCTGCTTTTGCACAGCTGCTTTGCCCTGGAGCTGTGGAGCTGCAAAGCTTTTGCTGAATCAAGTATTTGAGCACTATTGTGAGGACACCAGGCTGGGTGGGGCTGCCAGGCTGGAGGGAAGGGATCCAGCCAGAGGGGCCTCCACAGCCTGGAGAGGTGGGCACAGGGCAACCTCAAGATTCAATAAGGCCAAGGGCAAGATGCTCCAGCTGGGTCAGGGTGATGCCAAGCACTGATCCAGGCTGGGCAGGGACTGGCTGAGAGCAGCCCTGGAGCTGGGGGGTGAGAAACTCAATGTGAGCCCTCAGGGAGCTCTGGCACCCAGAAAGCCAATGGTTTGCAACCTGCTCTAGTGGGAGGTGTCCCTGCCATGGCAGGGGGGGGTGGAACTGGATGAGCTTTAAGGTCCCTTCCAACCCTGACCATTCTATGATTCTATGTCTGTTCATTTCTCTTTTGTTTGCTTTTTTATCCCTCTCCAATTCCAGATTATACATGATCAGGGCAGCTACAGTTTCCTGGTCTGTGGGATGATCTTTGGATGCTTGGCCTTTACCTTCTATGCTTTGCTGGTGTTATTCCACAGGATGTACCCCAAGCCCTCTGCAGGTAAGAAAAGCCCAGAGCTCACCCCTGGGGCCAAGAGGCAGCTGCATTGATACAAAACCAGGGTGCAGCACCAGCCCAATGCAAGGAAATGTTTATTTTACTGCTGCTTCCTCTCCCCTCTTCCTGCTTTGTCTTGCCCAGAGCCCTGGCAGCCACAGCTTGGGGTTTGCTTGCTTTTCTGTTGGAGAAACAGAAAAGAAATTAAAAAAAATCAAGCAGGAAGGGTGAGTGGAGGCCACAGGGAGGATAAAGCAGAGGGAAGCTGGCTGGGAAAGCACTGCTGTGCTGCTGCAGTGGGCAGGAGCCAGTCCTCCCAGCATGGGCTGCTCCAGCTTCCCAGTCCCTGGCTGGAGTCAAGCTGCTGTGGGGGTCTTCAGAGGAGCCTCCCTTGGGTGTCACCCCAGGCTCTGGGTGCTCTTGGTGCTCTCACACTGCTCCTGCCAGCAGCACTGTGCAAGAGGCAGGAACCACATCTAGGGAACTGGATTTGGAGGCTTTTCCTCTAAGCCCCCAAGCTCATGTGGTGATGGCCAGGACAATCCATGTCTGGGAGAGCTCATGCTCATTCCCTTGGAGCTCTGTAGTGCTGATCCATGCAGCTGAAGGGTCTGATGTCCATGGTGCAGGTGTGGATGAGGCCTCCCCTGAGAAGCCAGCAGTGATGGATGACACTGGCCAGTACCAACGCTAACGAGGTGCCCGAGCCCTGCACAAGCAATAACCCAACCCAGTTCAGCATGACTAGAAGGGATGATTTCACCTTTAGGGACTGAATCATGAAGTTTTCTGCAATCAAAAGCACAGTAGATTGGGTAAGTCAGAGGCAAGAAGGACACCCTCTCACCCTTCATCAAGCTGAGCCCAAGGTGCCCACGTCACACGTACGGAAAGAGGGGACTGCAAGTGGCAGCTGGACCCTGGGGGTGGCAGGGATGAGAGGGAACAGACTCTCCTGCAAATGAACTTTCTTACCAGTTCAGGAGGGGGGGTGGGAAAGGGAGAGGTTCTCTTGGTGCCAGAGGTTAAGACTGAAGATCTTCTGGATAAGTCATTGGCCTGAAGATGTTTTTCTTGTGGCCTGGAATGTACAGAAGCCCCTCCAACTTCCAGCACAACCCTGGGTTTGAGTCCATTTTTGTTGACCAGCCTGAAATAACTGTCGCCTCCACATCCACTTCCAAAGGGGGGGGGGGAAACCAAGCTGAGCAGCACCCAGGGGTTACACAGGGGTAGCAGGACCTGCCTGTACTTGCACAGTTGACTCTTGTACCTTCCACAGCATCAGACCAGGTCAGGGTGTCTGATCCCGCATGCAAAGGCCTTTTGGTTATCAAACCATTTATTCTTTTTCCTCCTTTTTATTTTTTCCCAGTCCAGAATGAGTTGTGCTGGTTTGTTCTGCTTTGAGTCACTAGTTTAGCTGCTCCAGTCTCAGTGTCTTTTAAGGGTGGTTTGATTTCCAGCTTCCAGTCGGAGATCAACCCGAGGAAATTTGGGAGCCAAAGCTCCAGCTGCTTCTTCTGTGCAATACTTTGAACTGGTGCCTTCTGCAAGGTACTGTCCTAACCCTGCATGACAAGCCAAGAGGAAAGGGACTGGCTTTAGAGGAGCATAAAGCTACCACCATCTGTTTCTTCAGCAAGTCAGCTGAGCTGTACGTTTGGCTTTGAGTGCTGTCTGTGGATGTACATATGTACCTGTGTATATAGAGCCATGGTTAATTAAAGGTGATTGATTGCTAGCTGCTTGCTGTGACTGCACTTGGGTACCTTAAGCTCTTCCTGGCCAATTCTACCCTCACCAGGTCTACCCTGCAACATCAGATTGCATTTGAGATTTTAACTGCAGCTGTATTTAGTATTTCTCTGTTTCTGATCTTCCCCTCCAAACGATACCTTCATGAGCTCCTCCAAGTGATGCTGTAGGAAAAAAAAGCCTCAAGAGTGTTAAGTTCTTGCTGCTTGCTGAGGGAAATGCAGCTGAATTCTGAGCCCTGGACTTGAGGAGCCCTCCCCAGCACACCACAGTGCTGTAATTCTGCTGCAGGACCGCAGGATGCCACTGTTCCCCTCCTGGAGCTACCCAGCCAGGCAAAAAAATACAGTGTAAAACCCATTTGCAGCAAAACCCCTTCATGTGTCATTAGTGCAGCCCCTCCCAGCGTGACAGCATTCTCTCCATCCCCACCCCGAGGAAATGAGCCTGAAACGAGAGAGAGAG
>VYZU01083420.1:13947-36127 GCA_013401355.1 Ceyx cyanopectus | reverse complement strand
ACTGCAGTGCAGCTCTTCAGCCCTCTGGGGAGAGGAGACCTGCAAAGGGATGGAGTTGCAGGTGGACACCATGAGGTTCCACCTCCAGGAACAGCACTGCTGAGCACCCAGCAACGATGAAAAATATTTTATTAAGCACAGGTAGCCCAAGTTCAGAGGCTGAGGGAGCTGGGTTAAGAAGGGAGAACTCAGGAAAAGTTAGAGGCAAGGTGTGACTGTGGTGCTAGGGAGTCTTGGTTCCCTGCCAGCTCAGATGAGGGCACCTAGCAGGAGCCCCTAGCTAGGAAAAACTGCTTCCATTGACAGCAGGGGATATATTTTATATGTAAACCTCACCATTTATCCAGGAGAGAGTGCTGGGATGAAGTAAATAACCCAGGTTATCAACACATAGTGGCAACACAAGGAAAAGCTCCTCTCCAACACATCCATCTGCTTTCATCTCACACAAAGCTCATCTGCCTCTGAGGGATTAGGTGGTACCAGTGAACAGAGAGCTCCTTCATAGAGCCTGCTGCTTTTCAATCAGTCACCTACCCTTACAAGATAGGTGCAGGAAAATATGGGAGCATTTACAAAGCATTCTTCACCTGAGAAGCAATTTAGCAGCAGAGCACCCTCTGAGAAGAGGGAACAAAGGCAGCACCTTCAGAAATGGAAAGGTACACCTGGATCCACTCCAATGAAAGGATCTTGTTAGGGAGGCCTAATTGGGCTGCCTTCGTTAGCCCGCCTGGGAGCAGTTTCATAGCTGCAAGACCTTACAAAAGCAGGAGTGAGGCACGGGAGAAGTTTCCTCCTTTCTTCTGGAAGCTGAAAAAACTTGGGAAACTTGAAAACTTGGGAGAGCAGGTAAGAAATATTTGGGTGTGTGGGAGCAGATTTGAGCTGGTTCATTTATCTGAGGGCTGCTGCTCTGTTAATAAATTCTAAATGTTTCTAAATCAAGTTTTACCTTGAGAGTTAAGATGCTGAGCTGGATGTGGTTGTGTTTGGAGTCCTCCAGGACCAGCAGCTTTGCCCTCACAAGCTTTTGGGAAAGAGCTTGGATCTAGGGTGCTGTGTTGCAGGATGCAGATGAATCATATTTACCACTGTGTTTCCAGAAGAGATGAAACTCCAGCGGAGTAAGGGGTGATTACCTGGAGAGCTCAGATTCAGAAAGTGGCCCAACTCCTGTAAAACTTTTTATTTTTTAAGTGGCTCTGTGGTTTATTTGGTTACCAACTCTTGGTCACCCAGTGATGCATGTGGCTAAAATGGGTGTTGTTTTTACACTGATAACTGATGTGAACTACCAGGGAAGGAGTAGTTTGGGGCTGGTTCCTCCATCTGGAGGACCCAGAAAGCTCTGTTTTGCTGATGGGGCTGCCTCCCTGGGGAGCTCAGTGTGGAGAACAGCCTCAGGTGTTTTTGCATTCTCCTGCTTCAGTAGCAGCTCAAATGTCCTAGGTTAGACCAAAGCTTTGGCTGGAGCTGGTTTCTCCCTTACATCAGCATGCTGCTGGGGTTGGCTTAGTCTCCTGGTCTGTCTTTTCCCCTTATATCTACATTTCATCATAGAACTGCAGCTAAAAAAGCCAGCTGTGCTACAAAAAGTCTACTCAGATCAGTTTTCTAAGCACACGACTTCAGGGACAAAAAGGTCAATCTGTTTTTTTGGGTTTTTTTGGCTGTGATTTTTATTTTAAGTCAGCTTCACTTGCTGTATAGCACAAAATACTTAGTTTAGTTAAATGTTGTCGTTGTAATGGCACGTTAGCTGGTGGGCAGCCCTCTCGTGCTGTGTATGGTGCTATTCTTCTTTCTTATTGAATGATGAGACTGTCTGATGAATGCCTGGTGTTCTCTGCTGGTTTGGGTCCCTGTGGGCATCCTTCTCTTGTCACTGAACCTGACACCTTCCTCTCTTCATGGGTGGGAGACTTCTCCTCCTCCCCATGGTTGCATCATGTGTAGGCAGGAACGCTCTGCCTGGATGGGCCCTGTGCTCAAAACTGTGCCCAGGTGGCCGAGAAGCCACCAGCATCCTGGCTGTGTCAGCACTGCTGTGGCCAGCAGGACCAAGGCAGGAATTGTCCCCATGGACTGGGCACTGGGGACACACCTTGAATCCTGGGTTCAGTTTTGGGCCCCTCACTCCCAGAAGGACATTGAGGGGCTGGAGTGTGGCCAGAGAAGGGCAACAAAGCTGGGGAAGGGTCTGGAGCACAAGTGTGGTGAGGAGCAGCTGAGGGACCTGGGGCTGTTGAGCCTGGAGAGAAGGAGGCTCAGGGGAGACCTTCTGGCTCTGACAGCTCCTGACAGGAGGTTGGAGCCAGGTGGGGTTGGGCTCTGCTCCCAAGGAACAAGCAACAGGACAAGAGGAAACAGCCTCAAGTTGCACCAGGGCAGGTTTAGATTGGACATCAGGAGAAATGTCTTCCCCAGGAGGGTTGTCCAGGGCTGTCCCAGGCTGCCCAGGGCAGGGATGGAGTCTCCATCCCTGGAGGGGTTTCAGAGCCATGGAGCTGTGGTGCTGAGGGCCATGGGGCAGTGGTGCCCTGGCACTGTTGGGTTAATGGATGGACTCAATGGTCTTTTTCAACAAAAATGCTTCTCTGATTCTCTGCAGGCCACTCAGTTGTGCACTGGTGGTAGTTTCTGAGCAGGCTGGAGATGCTGTGTTGCCACAGTTTAATCAAATGATTATTTATTCCTGTGTGGGGAAAACACTCCATTATCTGGCTTATTAATTGTTAGTTAAGTAATGGGAAGGTGCCCAGAGCAGTAGATGAGCCCTTGTTGCTTGTTATTCACTTAGAAAACAGCAGAAATCAACTGCAGATGTAGTGGTGACCTGGCAGTGCTGGGTTGTTTGACTTGATGCTCTTGAAGGTCATTTCCAGCCAAAATGTTTCTAGGATTCAAAAATGATCCCAAGTGTTGCCCCACATTCCACAAAGTGACAGATCTGCTCCGAGGGGAATCCACAGAGTGCTCCTGAGGGGAGAAGAAACAGCAGCAGTCAGCTCAATTGTATAGCTAGATATTTTTTTAATGAAAAGATTTCATCATCTTTGATTTTTGAGCACTGCTCTTCATGGCTGGGATCACAAGGGTATTCATGGCTGAGGGCTGCCAGGGTACCACTGCCCCATGGCCCTCAGCACCACAGCTCCATGGCTCTGAAACCCCTCCAGGGATGGGAACTCCACCCCTGCCCTGGGCAGCCTGGGACAGCCCTGGACAGCCCTTGTGGGGAAGACATTTATCCTGATGTCCAACCTAAACCTCCCCTGGTGCAACTTGAGGCTGTTTCCTCTTGTCCTAGTGGTTGTCACTTGTTTGCAATATGACAACTGTGCTTGACTTGCTGTTTTCCAGGCTGGATCAGGTAAAGGTTTTCATGCTGATCCTACCTGGATTGGGGCACCCTGCTCCAGCAGCCTGCTCACCTGGGAAGACTCTGACCCTCCCATCTCTGGGAGCTGCTCTGTGGGTCACCTCAGGGCCCTGGGGAAGGAGAGAGGCTGGTTTGCAGGCTGGTTTCTCACAGTCTGTGTGTGTGCCCATATGTGGGTGGCAGTGGGTCTGTTTGTTTGCAGTAAATGTTGTTAATTGCTGGAACCCAGGAAGGCTGCTCGTTTATTACAGTGTGGATACATCAAAATAAATACATTAACTCCCTATAAACATTTAGTTGCTGAAAAGCTTCTCATTAAGAGTTCTCACCAGCAGACACCCAATTACTTATCTTGGCAGCTTCTCCTGTCCTCTTCCCCCACTCCCTGAGTGTCCTGGAGGAGGGCTGGTCCCTGCAGCACGCTCAGAAGGGGGAATGGGGATGAGGATGATGGCTTCCCCATGCTGCTGGGGTGGCACAGAGAAGACCTGTGCTCTCGTGGCTGGTCCTGTGTGCTCTCCCTAATCCCATGAGCAGGCTCCATGCACCTCTTGAGCTGCAGGCTGTCGTGTGAGACTGGGAGGAGTCCTTGGAGGTTAATGCACCGTTTCTGGCATGACTGCCACACCTGGCAACTCCTGGCATCCCACTGTGCTCTCAGCCCTGCATGCACACTGGACACTGAAGTCCCTCAGCATGCAATTGTCCTTTTAAACAACCTTCCTTCCTCCCCCTGCCACTTAACCTTTGGATTGTTTCGTCTCAATCTGTCCTTTCAAACACTAAACCCTGCAGAACATTGCTGGTGGCAGCTCGTGCTTTTTGTGCCATCCAGAAGCATGCTAGACGACTGAGCTGCTGTTTGGAGAGATCAAATGGTTCCCGTGGCTTGACAATTATGACACTAGCCTTGAGGGCTGGAGGGAAGTGGGTAGTCAGGAGCTGAAAGCTGCCCCTTTGAAGTTTGGGATTTCTGGAGATGTCATCTTTTATCCATATCACCAGCCAGGTTGCTTTTCATTTCGTTAGAGTGTGATTGTCTAGGTTCTTGGAGAGCAAGACCTTACTTCAAGGCAGAAGGGATGAGAGAGATGTATGCACATGGATGCTTATGCATTACCCATCCCTGTGAAATATCAGCATTCTGATTTTTCAGAAATAACAAAATGCATCAAAACCTGTGCCCTTGGTCCAGGGGCTGTCCCCATGAAAAGTCACTGATGGCAGCAGATGCTGGCAAGGAATCCTCTCCGTGCATTTTTTGGTGTTCACCCAGCCCCCACGAGCATCATTTCTACATTGGGTTATTGGAGGGACTGCCAAAACCAAAATTACTTCAGCAAAATGAATGTCAAATGCTTCACATAGACTGTTTTCTCACTGGGGTTGTCCCATCCCCTTGGCATCGCTCACATCAGAACTTGGGGGACTGCCTGAGGGTGTTTTGGGACATCAGGTGGCATGACAGGTACAGGTTGGTCAGGAGGAACCTTTCACCTCCTTAGTAGAAGGAAAAAAAATCTGCCTTTCACCTCTGTGTGTTTATCACTTTGTTTACTGCCTTATTAATCCTCAAAAGCTTTGGACACGGGGTGAAATTGTCCAATGCAATCTGTGAAAAGCCACGACTGTCTGGCTGCCTCTTGACCATGGAGCTGCCGTCCCTCTCTTGTTCTAACATCAAACTGTCAAGGGGCCTTCTCCCTGCATCACTATATATTTTTTTTTCCTGTTTTCTACTTTTTCCCATGCTAGGGCACTTTTAGAGGAGTGTGTTCGTGGTCAACATCAGATGCTGTGTCCTTCAGCATCCATCCTTGCCCATCCTCTGGGTCACCAGCCTTGGGCTTGCAGGAGTCACTGTGGGAATGGAGCCTCACATCGATGTGGTGCCAAAACCACTCATTTCAGGGTGCTGTGGCTTGACTTGAGCCACCTCCTGCTTCTCAGTCTTTGCTTGAGCAAGAAGTGGTCCTGTTGCAACAAAGCAGTAGGCTCTGCCTGGGTGGTTATAGGCTTTAAAAAGCACTTTAGGCAAAAAAAAACCTAACAAAAACAATTTATTTCCTTGCTGGCTGTGACCTAGATAGTGTGTCCAAAGAGCCCTCTGTGATCATGGTCCTTGCTGGTGGAGGCAGCAGCTCTGACAGGTGAGCAGGCAGAAGGAGCTGTGCAGATTCTCTCCTGTCAGGCTCCCACATACATCAATGTCTTGTACCTGTGAGGAACTCTTGGCAAAAAAAAATAAATAAAAAATTAAAAGAATTCCCTCTCACAGAGAGCAGTGACAGATCTGGATTGTCTGGAGAAGATGAAATAATTTATAAGCTTCTGTTTAATGTTTCGTTTTCAGGTTGGGGTTTTTTTTTCCTCTACAGCTGCCACCTCCCCACCTTCTGTCACTGTCATCTAAATGAATTTACAAGGAAAAGAAAATAGTTCTCACTAATGTTCTCACACAAATGAAACATTAGCCAGAGAGACAAAAAGAAAATAATTGATTGTGAAAGCAAACCCCTCTGAGACAGTCTAAGCATTATCAGGAGCAGCCTGGGAGAGTAACTGGGGGGGGAAAGGGAGAGAGGAGGAGGAGGAGAGCAGAGCAGGCTGGAACAACAAATGTAGCCTTTATGATAATTATCCACATTTTAATCCCTGTTTCCAACCAAGCATTCACTTCCTTTAATTAGTTCTCGATTAGAAGGAGATTATCTAATAAATTGTACAAATAAAGAGTGGGTTATCTTAGTGGTGTTCCTGCACACCACGTTCTGAATGGATGAGGATGCAGGGACAGGGTTTGAAAGGGGCAGGAGCAGGGGGAAAAAAAACTTGCTTTCCTTTTCCCTTGTTCCCTCAGCTGCAAATACTGGTCGTTGCTGGCGTTAGCAGAGTGGCCAGTGGAGTAAATCTGTGATTAAACTGAATTACCATGTCCTTGGAAGTTTTACATGCACAGACACAAAGAAGGTTCCTGCCTGGAGTCTTTCCAGTATGATTTGCAGGGAAGGGAGAGGAAGAACAAATAAAACCACCTATTTCATTTTATAAACACTTTGCTAAAGTTGGTTCTGAATTTTTTTTATTGTACTGTATGCTTAGAGAGTGGAATCTGAAGGTTCTGGGAGGCTGGTTGGGCAGCACCTCCTTAGTTTACCAGGTGATGTTTGGAAAGGGCATATTCATAGAAATGGAAGGGACCTTTCCAGGCCACCCAGTCCAACCCCCCTGCAGGAGCAGGGCCAGTTGCAGCCAGAGCAGGGTGCTCAGAGCCCCAGACAACCTCCCCTGGGATGGTGCCAGGGATGGAGCATCAACCACCTCACTGGGTAATCAGTTCCAGTTAGCTAATCCCCACAAGTGTGTTTCTTCCATTATTTTTGGGGGAAAGCACAGCAGCTTTCATGGATGTGGTGACACCCTGAAGGTCTGCCACAGGACAGATGCATTTCTGCCATGCTTTCTGTAGTAGGTGTTTCTGCTCCTCATCTCTCTAGTTGACTTGAAACTTGGACGCTGGGCTTTCTGCTGTCTCCTGCAGAACAGAGCCAGCTCTCAGCATCCCAGCACCTGTAACCTGTGCTAGGTGGGTGTTGAAATGTAGTCAGGACTTCTGCTCTTTGGAGTCCAATCTCTTAGTTTTACATCTTGCCCAAGTGCAAACCAGATTCGTGGCGATGGGTTAATTGCCAGACCCTCGTTACTTTCTCTTGCTAACTCTGCTAACGAGTTACTTGGGTTGTTCCATGAGGCTTTCAGAGTGTGTGGGTGATGTGTCCGTGGTAGGAATTGTGACACTTGCCCTTTGCATTGGATTTGTTTGGTGGTGGTTGCTGTCTGAGGTGTGTGGGTGTGCACTGGCTGTTCAGACAGCATTTCTAACTGACTGGGCCAGCTCTAACACCTTTTGCCATCTCTGTCCAGGTGCTCTGAGTGGCATTTCAAAAGCTCAGTGTTCCCCCTTCTTAGCAGGGAGCTGTATTTTTTACTCTGCCCACCACTAGAGCCAGATACTGAACTCTAAAGATTCTTGAGCCTTTCTCAGCTTCTCTGGGCAGCCCAAGTCTTCCAGCATCACCTCCGAGTTGTGACTGGTGTGGGCATGTGTGGGAAGGCAGACTGCCCTGGTGGGCACATACAGCTGGGAGGGTTTGAAGGTGGAATCCATCACTCTTGTGACTGGGAGGCTCTGGGATGCCTTTGTCGGTGAGAAAGTAGGTGGTGCAGTTGTGTGAGGGCTGACTCCACCCTTTCTAGTGATGTTTGGTTTTAGACCCGTGGTGGAGCAGTCAATAGTTTCATTGTCTGGTTTCAATCCCACTGGACAAGGGAGCAGAGATCCTGAAGATAGCGAGGTTGCATGCTCCTGCCAGCCCAGATAAATCAGCCTGTGGCACCCTCTGCCATTCATCTCTCTGCTGTTGCCTCTCAAACACAGACTGAGCGTTGGGTGGTGGCCTCCAGTGTTGCTGGACTGAAGGAATTTTCAGCATCTATGTGACCAAGTTTGTCAAAGCCATGGCATCATACAAAATAGAGGAAGGAATAGGGGCAGGAGGAAGGGCAGGAGACTGGAGAGGGGCAGGAGGAGGGAGAGGCAGGCCAGGCAGTGCCTCCCTGGGTCTCTTGGGGTGTGCATTTCACTCAAGGACACGTCCTGCTTGCCTGGCTGCCCAAAGTGCCCTCCCCATCGATCCAGGCAGTCGATAGGCAGCTACTTAAGAATAAAGTTCCGTTTTCTTATTTCTTTTTCTTCACCTTAATTATCTAAGATAGATAAGCAGCTGCAGGCCAATTAGAAAACAATTACCCTCTGTAATCAATGCTGGCGTGAAAAAAAGGGGGCAGAGTGAGCATAAAAGCCGAAGAAATGCTTTAAAACACAGTGCTGAGGTAACACTATACACGACCCCAGCCTTGAAAGCTCTTTGTCTGAACTTTCCCAAGGTAAAGAGCCAGAAAGGCCAGTGCAGAGAGGAGTTTCCAGACAGGAATGAGCTAAATGGGATGAAAAGAGTCTGGGAACTCCCCCAGAAAGGGGAGAGCCGGCAGCTTTCTGATTAATTTTTAATATTTATTTATTTATTTGAGCAACTCCCTCTGTTTTCCTTGTGCTATCTTATCTGGGAGAAAACAGTCCCAATGTTATACGGGTGGTAACGGGCTCTGCACTGGTTATTACCACACACCAATGAGATCTCACCAGCCTAATAGGTAGCTGGATGAAAATACCAACTCACTTCTCAGGAAGCAAATAAAATGATGGGAATTACTAGCAAAGCAGAAAACAAACCTGCAAACAAGATGATGTTACTGGGCTGGAGGGTGAGGCCATGTCAGGAGTGCTGTGGGCACCAACTCGGGCATGAGAGGGAAGGATGGGGAAAGAAAGGCTCAGGGAGAGGGCAGAAGGATGACTGTGGTATGGAAATGTTTCTTCTAAAGACCAGCTCAGTAGGATTCAGAGGTAACAAATAGAAATTATTAGTGGCTGCTTTTTGCAATAGAAAAGCTTGTGGGTGGCTATCAAGTAAAAAAAGATGGACTAAGAAGACTTTTTTTAACATAGAGTTGTTTAGGTTGGAAAAGACCTTCAAGACCAAGTCCAACTGTTAACCCAGCACTGCCAGGTCACTGCTAACCCATATCCCTCAGCACCACAGCTCCATGGCTCTGAAACCCTTCCAGGGATGGGGACTCCACCCCTGCCCTGGGCAGCCTGGACAACCCTTTTGGGGAATAAACTTCTCCTAATGTCCAGCATGCTAAGCTCTAAGCCTTTGAAGGTGTTCAGCTGCTGCTCAACATGCAATTGAAGGGTCCTATGGAGTGATGTGACCCAGCTGCATCCTGGTGTCCCTATCCTCTGTGTTGTCTGCCAATGTGACAAGGACCCAGCCATGCCCAGTGCTGGTGTGCTGCCACCAGGGTCCTGCTTTGGGGCAGAGTCTTTACGTGCCACCCATAAGCCTTTAGCACCCAAGAAAGGGATTTTCTTCCTTCACAGCCCAGTTCTGGCAAGGCTGTGCTGGTGTTTCTCTGACATCACTGGCTGTTGCCATAGTGATGACTCAACTGTCACCATCTCAACGTTCCGACCTCACTGCCAGAACCCAAAGAGGAAAATCACATCAAGTGAGAGAGGGCAACCCTTGCTTTAAACAGCAATTAACAGCCTTTTATTCTGTTAGCCTTCAATTATCAATCTCCTCTTGGCAGGGAACCTGCACCCCAGCACCTTCCAGAAGTGCAGGAGGTTTAACCCTCTAAAATGGCAATTAGAAGGGGGTGAAAAAACTAAATTTTTTTTTTTGCTAGCCCAGCTTCCAGGGTGTGTGTGCCTAGATGTTTTCTGCCCTTAGCCCTGCCCACTTCTCATGACAGATGGCTGGCTGAAAGGTGTGGCACTTGATCTATTGCCAATGTCCATGAAATGCAGTGACTGAAACAGAAGATGTTATTAACAATAGATTAATTAAAACTAGTCCAAAAACAGAACAGTTATTAATAGCAATTATCCAGTCCTTAGAGTCCTGCAGCCCCTACCCTGTGATAAAATCCTTTGGAGCCATGGGAATGGTCCCAGAATCCTCCTGTTCATACCAATTCCTCTCTCTCCTACCACTTTGCCTCATAAAGACATTACATGGACCTTTCTGCTCCTTTTTTTTTCTCCCTTGCCTACAGTTGGGAACACCTGGGAATTGTTACTTTCATAGGAATGTCACCAGAAAAATGCACCCTAAGAATGCACCTTCTCAGATATGACAAGGAATAGGGGAATTGTGTCACCTGTGAGGTTCTCCTCTGATGTCAAATGAACCCTGCCCAGAAAAGATGGGGTTTTAGACTTGGTTTCTCCTTGGTGCCTGTCCCACATTTCCCCAAGGTACTCCCAGCTGGCTCTGAAGCGATGCTAGGACTGGTGCTTCACTGGGACAGGCTGTGAATGAGAATGAGTGAGAAACATCAGCGTTTTCCCTCCACTCTTAATGTCACTCTGATCACCTCTGACGGCCCCCAGTGTTGCTGCTTCATTATCGATGATGTGCAATAACAAAAGTGGGGGGTTTTGGTGAAATATGAACTGTGTGTAAGTGGTTTGCTCCTAATGATCTACGGAGATCGCCAACTACAGCGTCATTAGCAGCCCTCGGTGAATAATTCATAGCAGGTAATTGAATCATTTTAGTCCTTGCTGCCTGAATGGGACAGTGATTCATGATTTCTGGGAATTATTCTTACAAGGCTGTAACAGCACCTGTTTTACTCGGTAAGGTCAATCAGAAGCATTTGAAGTTTGGCTGTCGTGGGTGGATCTGTTCCTTGACCAGATAGGAACGGGCTTTTGTTAGACCAGCCTGAAAGAGGGAAGAGAAAAATGATGATCTTTTATTCCGACTTGCTGCTCCGAGCTCCACTCTGATGGAATTGGAGTGCTGTGGTGTTGGCAGCCAGACCTAACACGAGACACCAGAACGGGTAATCATCACAATCCCAGTGAACTACAGGCTCCAAGCTCATCCTCGTTGTAGGTCTGCTCGTGGAGCCTGGGGGTTCAAAGAGCTGTAGGAACAGAGGGGCAGGAGGTTTACTTCTCCCTCGGAGGAGAACAAAAAAAGAAGAAAAAGCAGAATGCAAATGTGTCTCCCAGGCCTTTTGCTCGGAGAACTTTCTGATCTATTCCCCAATTTGCTTCCTTCCAGGAGCGTGTGCACTGCCTCCGCTTCCCCAAAACACACACGATCCATCACAATCTGTAGCCCCCGCTTCAGTGAGGAAGGGGCAGACAAATTCACCTCTATAAAAGCTGCTCTTTTTTTTTCTTTTTATTGCAGTTAATACTGACTCTTCTCCTGGTGTAATGGAGCTTAGGCTGTGGAAAAAACGGGTTTGACATCTTCCTATTTCGGATCTGATTTCTCTCTTGCCGCACACCGCATCCCGCTCCGTCCGCCTGAGCCGGGCAGTGGGGCAGTGACTGCAGCTTTCTCTCCCCCCACCTTCCTTCAAGCGCTTCCTTCAAGCATCAGCTGAGATGTTGCTGTTCTGCACAGCTCTCTTTCTTGGCACCCATATGTGACGTGTTTGGATAGTGCCCATCTGGATAGATTTCCTTCTTTCTCAAACGAGATGTCGATGAGTTGCTGGTTGCTGTGGCGTCCCCATGACTCCAGTGTTTTCAGGCTCCTTCTGCTGGTGAGAAACATCCTGTAGATGAGGGTACCCAGGATCCTGTCCAGGAGGGTTTGCATTCTCTCCAGAGGAGACTCCACGACCTCTCTGGGCAGCCTGGTCCAAGCTCTGGCACCCTTATGGCAAAGAATTTTTTCCTCCTGTTCAGATGGATCCTCCTGGCTTCCAGTTTGTGCCTGTTACCCCTTGTCCTGTCACTGAGCACCACTGAAAAGAGTCTGGCCCCATCCTCTTGCCCTTTAGATATTGATCAAATCCTCTTTCAGTCTTCTCCAGTCTAAACAGCCCCAGGGCTCTCAGCCTTAGCACAGGGATGCTCCAGTCCCCTCGGCATCCTCGTAGTTTGGACTCTTTCCAGTAGCTCCTTGTCTCTCTTGAACTGGGCAACCCAGAACAGGACACAGTTCTCCATCTGTGACCGCACTAGGGCAGAACAGAGGGGGAGGAGAACCTCCCTCGACCTGCTGATCATGTTTTTCTTCATGTTGCCCAGGGTGCTATTGGCCTTCTTGGCTATTGGCACACTGCTGGCTCCTGGCTGATGTATTGTCCAACAGGAGTCCCTGGTCCTACCCCTTTTTATTGCTTTCCAGCAGCTTTGTCCCTAACCCGTACTGGTGATGGACACCCAAACTCCCTTGGCAGTTAGAGTAGCATAGCCTAGTGTTTTGTGGAAGGTATGTTGGGTTGTGAAGCTGCTGAGAGGCACCCATGGGGGTGGGTCCTTGCCTAGGCCAGGGGACAGGCCCATTGCATCCCCCCAATGAGGTACCTTGCTCTTCAGCATCACCACGACCTTCTCCTCTTTTCCACACGCTTTCCTTCATCCACCTCCAACCCGTTTATTCCCAGAGGGGCTGCAGAGCCTCCCTCTGGCTGAGCTCCTGTGGTGAAGGAACGGTCTCCTTTGACTTTGGCGTGTTGGACTGTAAGAGAGCTGACCCCACCAGGGATCAGGCTTGACCCCAAACTGTTAAAGAAAAATGCAGACAATCCTGTAGCCCCATCCTCCCTCCCTCTGTGCCCTCTCCTTGGCAGGACCCAGAAATGCCGCCGCTGGCTCCGGCCTTGCTTGTTCATCAGGGCTTTGAAGATTTATTGCATGAAAAGGGGTGATGAGGAGCTCGGGAGACACACAGAGTGGTTTTTAGAAAGGAATGCTGCTGTCACTATTGCAGCAACCTTCACCTGCAAAGCTGGTTTGTTATTTTGCTCCTGCAAAAAAGCGAAGTTCAAAAATGGGGAAAAAAAAAGTAGGGCCAGAAGCCCAGTCTGCTCTGGTTTTCCCCTCCCCTGTGGGGGAAGCACAACACATCATCTCTACCTATCTTCTCCAGTGGGTGCCTGTGTCTCTTCATGATGATAAGGGGAACAGGCTGCCAGTACTGGGGGTTTAACTAGGTCCAGGAGAGCTGGAGAACTGGAGGGAACTGGGTTTTTATTTTCCAGGTAGCTTTGGGAATCTCTGGCTTAAAAATAAATAACAATAAGGCAGCCAATGAGCTGCTACAAGGGTTTGATGCAATTTTTTAAGCAGAGAAGGTGACTTTTGTGGTGCTTGTTCAGCTGGAGCTTCAGTAACCCAAGTTTAGGGAAGTAGGAGGGGGAGGAAACTGTAAAACATGAGTTTTATATCCTTTTATTACTTGACATGGAAAAATCCTGGTGTGTCAGCACCTCCTGAGATCCCTGCAGTGCTGGTGGCACGTGAGATCTGCTTCGAAATCAATGGGATGGGAACTAGAAGGAAGGCTGTGAGCCACGTGTGCCTGGAGCATTGGGAAATGTCTGCTGCCTCTGACAGGTCCCTGGCCTACAGCCACAAAGGGGTTAAAGTCATGCTTTTCTCTCTGCTGTTCAAAAAAATAAATGACTGAAATCATGCTCTTTTTTGGAAATGAGCATTTTTGACCCTTCCTTCTGGACCCTGCCAGGGCAGAAATCTCTAGGGAGGAGAAGAGTGGAGGTGTCAGATGCCCTGAGAACTAGTGGGGTTCAATGCCTGTGTGAGCAAGGAATATGCAACTGCCTTTCAGAACTCCTAGGGAAAAACAAAACAATGGAGTTTCTGCAGGAAAAATGAAGGCAGAAGTCCTTGGGAAGGTGGTTTAGGGCAGCAGCCCACCAGGTCTGGGTTAGGGCAGGAGGAAGACCAAGCTTAGGCATCTTGCCTCTGTCTGAAAGAATCTGAAAGTCACTATCAAGTTGTGGATAAAACACACAAGTCTGACTTTTCATTTTCTTTTTGAGTAACAGATGTGAAATCTCATTGAAAAGTGAGGAAGTTGATGTCAGCTGCACACAATCATGGAGCCCAATCAACTTCAATCCATGTAGAAAGCCCAGTATGCTCTGTTGTGAGTGTGAGGTTTCTGTTCTCTTTCCCTGGCATGTTTCCCTGCTAGATGATTCCCTCAAAAGTGGTACATCCAAACTTCTCATTCTCACAGAACCAGAGCATGGTAGCAGGTGGAAAGGACCTCTGGAGATCATGTGGTGCCACCCCCTGTGCTTCAGCAGGGACACCCAGAGCAGGGTGCCTGGGATCACATCCAGGCGGGTCTGGAATGTCTCCAGAGGAGGAGACTCCACAACCTCCCTGGGCATCCTGAGCCAGGATCTGGCACCCTCACAGGAAATAAGTTTTTCCTCAGGTTCTGATACATCAAATCCCAATATATCAATATATCCTAATACTCATGCCTGCAAGAAGTAAGCTCTATTAGAGGGGTTGGTTTGTTTGTTTGTTTTCCTCCAAATCAAGTCATAATATGGTCCCCATCCTGCATCACAAGAGGTGCAGATTCTCTGGGACTGTATTAAATACCAAATTTACCAACTGGGTATTATATGGAGCATGTTGACATGGGAAGAAAAAAATCAGGCTATTTTATTTTTTGTTTTTTATTAGTAGAAAGAAACTGTGTGTGTGCACTCATGTGCTCCAGATTTGGATACTGCATCCCTGTGAAAGGGATAGGAGGTGGAGAGGTCACCAAGATGCTGAAGGGAGTGGAGCATCTCCCTGCTGAGGAGAGGTTGAGAGCTGGGGCTCTTTAGCCTGGAGGAGACTGAGGGGGGAGCTCAGCAGTGTCTATCAATATGTTAAGGGTGAGTGTAGGGGGGATGGAGCCAGACTTTTCTCAGTGTCATCCAATGACAGGACAAGAGGCAATGGGAGTCAATTGGAGCACAAGAGGTTGAGGAGAAACACAAGGAAGAACTTGTTCCCAGTGAGGGTGCCAGAGCCTGGCAGGGGCTGCCCAGGGGGGTTGTGGAGTCTCCATCTCTGGAGACATTCCAGCCCCCCCTGGATCTGTTCCTGGGTGACTTAGTCTAGGTGCCCCTGCTCTGGCAGGGTGGTTGGACTAGATGATCTTCTAGCTCCCTTCCAACCCCTGATGTTCTGTGATTCTGTGTTTGGGGTATCAGTATGTAAATGAGCACTTTAATGATCATGGTCTGGTGGCTGATTTCCCATGTCTGGTGCTGCTGGAGCATGTGGATCTTCTATGGATGGGGAGTTTTCCTTAGGTGGGCAGCTGGGATCTCACAACTGGTCATTGCACGGAAAAGCCCGACCCTGGGAGGGGACATAGGAGAAAAGAAAAAAGAAACAATTTTGGTGCTGTAAGATGAGGCTGCTCTTAAAAGCTGTGACTGAGGCAGAGCAGAGATGCTCCTGGGAGCTCCAGGCTGAGGCCTGGGGGCGCTCCAAGCAGAGCGTTTCCAGCCAGGCCTGAGTGCGGCCTTGGCCAGACGCATGTTCGCGGGGCAGCCCCCGGCTGAGCCAGGCCTTGGCCTCCTCATTATCTCATGGATCCCCCCTGTCTGTGCCCTGGGCTTTTCACAGACCCCCATTATTTCCAATCCCCTTCACTTGTCAAAAGTAATTTGGCCACTTATTATTGGTGGGACGAAACGGCTCAGGGCTCCGTGGCCTCCGTGAGGGGCCTGGGTCTTTTCCGACGTTCCCCCCACGCAGGCTGCCCTCTCCCTGGGCAAAGCCGCTGAGCGAGCACGCGGAGGGCACATCCAGGCCCCAATTAGCAGCCTTTCTGAAACGGCTGGAATTTTAATTAGTCAAGCAGTCAATTATATCACTGGACACCCTTTGCCCCCTCTCCCCGTGCTCCTCTTTCTTCCGCCCCGCGGCTGGCTCCCCATCGCCCTGTTGCCCGTGGGCAGAGCTGCCCACCCCTGCTCTGAGCCCCTGCCAGGGGTTAGCAGCTGCTGCTGGCACCCGCTGGGTTTGTCCCCTCCATCCCTGACCTCCACTTGAACCGGGGCTCTGTGCCCTCCCAGAGGCGGTCTGGGAAAGAGAGAGATCCAGTAGGAAAGAGTCTGGATCAGCGCAGCCAGAGGCTCAGACTCGGTCAGAGGGATGGGACAGGGAGGTTTCAGGAGATGAACCTCGCCTTCTTTGCATCCTGGATGCTGATCTGACTGTCGGCTCCCCTCCGAGACGGGCACCGGGGAAACTGCCAGGCTGCTAATGCTGTCACTTGCCTGTAGGGGAATGATCTCTCCAGATCTGCTTTGCTCTTTCTCTTTTATTTGCTTCCTAAAATTGCCTCCTCTCCTGCTCCTGTCCCCTGCAGCCTGCAACACTCGGGACTTTGCTGCATCTTCTATCCCCTGCTGCCTCCCAACCTCTTTGGGGCATTGATGCTTATTAGAGTTTTGCTCCAAGTGTTCCTCTCTTGCTGTGAGATTGGGCTGCAGTGAGTCCCCACGTCTGCACAAACCCACATCCTGGACATGCTTTACAAGGTGACATATCAGCTGATACCAGGAATAATCCAGCACAGGGCACACAGGAACACAGCCAGGGGGCTGGAAACTCTCCAGAGCAGGAGACTCCACAACCTCTCTGGGGAGCCCCTGCCAGGCTCTGGGACCCTCCCAGTGCAGAAGTTCCTCCTCATGCTGAACTGGCACCTCCTGTGCTCCAGCTCACACCCATTGCCCTTGTGCTGTCCCAGGGCACAGTGAACAGAGGCTGCCCCTCCTCCTGACACTCAACTCTGGATCCCCATGGATTCCAGCCCCTCTCAGGTTGCTCTACTCCAAATTAAGAACCCCAGGGCTCTCAGCCTTTCCTCAGCAGACCCCTGTTCAGCCCCTTCAGCATCCTTGGAGCCTCTGCTGGACTCTCCAGCAGCTCCTTGTCCCTCTGGAGCTGGGGACTCAGAACTGGATGCAATATTCCAGGGGAGGTCTCAGCAGGGCAGAGCAGAGGGGGAGCAGAACCTCCCTGGATCTGCTGGACACTCTCCTCCTGATGCCCCCCAGGAGCCCACTGGCTTCCTGGCCCCCCGGGCCCATTGCTGTCCCATGGAGAGCTTGTTGTCCACCAGAACTCCCAGCTCCTTCTCCATGGGGCTGCTCTCCAGGAGATCCCCTTCCAACCTGTCCTGGTGTCACTGATGATTCCTTCCTAGCTGCAGGACTCTGCAGTTCTTGTTAAAACTCAGTCAGTGTCCTGTTCCCAGGTCTCTGAAGGGCCTCACACCCTCAGGTGGAGCAGCCAAACCTCCCAGCTCCGTGTTGCAGACAATTACCATGGGCACCTTGTTCCCTCTGCCTGGGCTATTCTAGATGTGCAGTGCCAGTGGGATGATGGGGAGCTGGTGATATGTGGTGGAGAAGAGATTCTGGAGCCATCTGTCTGTACCGAGGGTGACGTGGATAACATCTGGTGGGCACGTGTACAGATTGGATTGTGAGTGAAAAAAAAGGGTGGCTGTGGGGGAAGAGCATCTTGCCATGCTGCCTTCACCCCCCTCCTCCCCTTGTTCACCTAGGAGTCACTAAATCAGATGTTCTCAGGTTGTGAGTCAAAGCATTTTTCTCTGTGTGTCAAATCTATAACATTTAATAGGTGGGTATTTGAACATGCTGCAAGCAGGGGAAAAAGAACCTTGTCTTTTTCACTTAAAGTGGGGAAGGGTGAAATAAGGTTGGAGGAGAAGCCAAAGGCCACGAAGGAGCTGGTGACTTGCTGTTCATTCCGTGACAAAGAGCAAGGGCTGACTCTCATGCATGGCTACACTTGCTCTCCTGCACAAAATGCCGTGTGGGAACTTGGGTGAGATTTCCTACCAGGAAAGAAAAACCCAAATGTGAAGTGAACAACTTCAGAGGAGAAGACTGCAGGTAGTCTGAGAGAAAACAGCTGATGCCATGCTTCCCTCTCAAGTGTCTGTCTCACTCTGGATGATCTGTGTGAGGAACTTGCCAGGCTGCCAGGCATCTCCTACACTGTAGGTCTGGTTTGAGTTCCTCCATCTATTGTGAATGCAAGATCTGAGCTGAACGGGTCTTGCTCAGGATTTGTCTGCATGCCTCCTGTGTCCATCACTCTAAACACTCCAGGGCTAGACCAGAGCTGCCAATGCTGTTACTCAGGTGATGCAGGGTAGGACAGGCTTTGGCTCTGAGGGGCTGTTAGAAGCGAGTTGCTCTTTTTTTTCCACAGGCAGCATCCTTAGAAGGATGGACACCACAACCACTAGATCTTTTCTGTGCCTCCCCTCCCCTTCTTCCTCAGGGCAGAGATTCCTCTAAACATGGCGTGAGATCAGGATTGGCTTTTTCCACAACAGTTCAGCCCTTGATTTGGACCCTCAATGCCAGCCACATTCTTCCATAAGGACACTGCATCCAGCTGCTCTGGATATTGCTGGGCTCACTTGAAAATACTGGCTGTAATGGCTGCAATTATGAATTGATGGCCTTAAATTCACCATCAGACCTAATGCCTGGTTTTTCTGTCTGCTTCTTGTTTCCATTCTGCCTTTTTGTTGGTGTTCCACAACCACAATTATTTGTCATTAGTCATTAATCTTGAAAGCATCAGCTTCTTTTTTTTTTCCCCCTTTTCCTTTTTCCCCAGGAAATGTTCCCTGCCCCCTGGTTTTAATTGTTCACAGTTTTCCATCTCTCTCTTTTTCCTGCCTCAGTCTAATCAGTTTTGTACTGCTCTAAAAAGTTGTTGGTTGCTTTTTCCCTTTTTTTTTCCGACGAGGGAATAAAGCAACTTGGTGAAGATGCCCAGGAGATGTGTGAGCAGCTGATGCTGCCTACACCTCCAGGATGTTTATGCCCTGCTTACAGCCCAGCCCTCTGGGGAGGGGGCAGCATCAGAGCATTTTTCATCATAGCTGTAGCAATCCTGTTTTTTCTCTGGCTCCCGTGGCTAACTCAGGTTTTGGCAAAGGCTGGGCATGACCCACGCTCACCCCACAGACCTCCCACTGCAGCAGGAGAGCCTCCACAGGGCCTTTTTACTGGGGGACCCAAAACTGCTGCTGGTGCAGGGCTGCTATTCTCCCTGCAGAGCCCAGATCTCATTAAAAGGCCAGTGCAGGTGGTTTGTGGCCAGGGTCCTACTGGAAAATGAAATAATCCAAGAGGGGCAAGATCTCTCAGACCTTTGACTGGCATCCAAGGTGAAAGCAAAGGTATAAAGGCTGTGTCTGAAAGGATGTAAAAGACCTCAAAAGCACCTGAGGGTGTTTAATTCAACACTGCTGTCTTTCCTTGGGGAAACTGGCAGAGCTGTCTTGCCAGAGACAGGTGAGGATGGGTCCTTGCTGCAACACAAGCCCCTGTTAAGGCAATGCAGGCACAGGCACATACCACAGACGTGCCCTTCCTACAACATCAATTAACACTTTTTCCAATTGTTTCAATCTTTTGGCCAGAAAAATTCATGCTGGTAGGTTTTTTTATGTTTGTTGTAACCTTCTTCTGGCACTGGACACGTTTGGGTGTGAGGAAATCTGTTGTATTTAATGTGCAAAAGCTTTTTTGCTTGCTGCTTGTGCGCGTTTGTAAGCAGCTCCTGGTAGCTGCTGAGAGAGAAGTGGTAATTGGCAAGTGGGGAGTTGCACCTTGGATCTGAATGAACCCTCTGCTGCTAAAGCTGTCGGACATCTCCCAGCTCTCATTGGCTTCATCCCTGGGGACAACCCTGTGCAGGAGAAAGGTGCCATTAATGAGAGGGGCCACCGTGGTGGGTCACATCTTATTTGCCTTCAGTCATCCAGGCAGTGTCTTGGCTGGGCTGCAGCAGGAGTAGTGTGGGCAGCAGATGGAGAGAGGGGATCCTGCTGCTCTGCTCTGGGCAGAGGTCCCCTGGAGCCCTGTGTCCAGCTCTGGAGCCCTCAGCACAGCAGGGCCATGGAGCTGCTGGAGCAGGGCCAGAGGAGGCCACGGAGATGCTCAGGGGCTGGAACAGCTCTGCTCCCAGCACAGGCTGAGGGAGCTGGGAGTGTTCAGCCTGGAGAAGAGAAGCTCCAGGAGACCTTAGAGCCCCTGCCAGTGCCTGCAGGGAGCTGCTCCAAAGCCTGGAGAGGGGCTGTTTGCAAAGCCTGCAGTGACAGGCCAAGGGACAATGGTTGGAATGAGCCAGTAGTGGCTGGAGATGAGAACTAAGGCAGAAGTTGTTTCCCAGCAGAGGGGTGACCACTGGCACAGGGTGCCCAGGGAGGTGGTGGAGGCTCCATCCCTGGAGCCATCCCAGGTGGGGTTGAGGAGGCTCTGAGCACCCTGCTCTAACTGAGATGGCCCTGCTCTCAGCAGGGCTTGGGCTGGATGAGCTCTGGAGCTCCCTTTAACCCAGACATTCCTATGGTTCTACAGATCGTGTCCTACTCTGAGATCTCAATTTTTGTACTTCACTCTCTCTGAGACTCCCTCTGACAGTGTTTTTCACCACTTGGAAGTTCTTGTCTCCCCTACTGTTGCTGAATTTCTATTTTTGTAGTTAGTTTGGGTTTGTTTTTTTTTTCCTGTTTGGATCCTGAGTCTTTCAAAAAAACCCATCAGGGGCATTTAAGCTTCAGCTGCTGCTGCTGCTGTTCCCTCTGGTGCCTTCCAGACAGAGAGAGTCAGCGCTGGTCCCAGCTCCCCTTCCTCCATGTGCACACAGAGTGGGAGGAGGGAGAGAGGCTGCAGAGGATGCTCAGGGCGAGCAGGAAGGGATTGTGCATCCATCCCATCAGCGTGAAGGCAGTGGGAACAGCACTGGGGCAAAAAGCAGCTGGTGAAATCAGGCTCGAGTCCGACTCAGGCATGAAACGTTTTGTCGAGTGCAATCAGTGATGACAGAGGGTTCACTGTCCAATAGCTGAGCAATTGGTGGCTTTAATTAGAAGATTCGCCAGCGTGCTGGCTGGAAGCCCCTCAGCAACTGGAGATGGGGAGGGAGGCAGAAGAAGAGAGGCTCTTGGCAGCAGCAAAGTTGATTTTGTTTGTTTATTGGTAGTTTTCTTCCCCTCCCTCGGGTGTTTGTTCCGCTGCCTGTCCCCTCCCCAGGGTGAGCCCAAAGGCCAAGGGCTGTCTGGATCCGGGTGGCCTTGATGGGAGCAGACAGCATGAGCTCATTGCTAGATGGAGGGCGATGCCTCTCCTCAGGTGCAGGGTGGTTTCAGCTCTGCTTTGTGCCTGGCCATGTCACATTGCATCTGTCTGGCCTCCGGAGCCAGGAAGGCAGAAGAAGACCTGCTGGTGGAAAGGGGAGTGGAGGGGACCTGGGAGGGAAGAGACCCCACGGGGAACAAATTGGATGTTTTGGGGAGGAAAAGTGGGATAAAAGATCATGAAAACAATATCTGATAAAACCAGGGAGTTGCAAGAAGGAGAGAACTCATGACATTTGGGAATAGCCTAAAATTCCAGCAGACGTGTGAGCAAGAGGGAAGACAATAGCATTGCAACATCTGTTGGCCAACTCCATTAGAGCGTTGCTGAAATATGCCAAAGCCACACAGGCAGCCTCCCTCTCCCCTGCTAAATGCAGGGAAACGATGGTTGGGAGGAAGAGGGAAGAGAAGGGTTATTTTTATGGAAGTACTGTGGGACTAGAAGGGATCAAAAGCTGTGCTGAGTCTTCCCTGAAGCACTAAACGTTTCTTCTGCCAGCCAAGTGCCCAGAACTTGGCAAGCCTGCGTGGATTTGATGGCTATCCAGTAGTCAAATGCTGCTGTGGAAATCTTCCAAGGAGCTGATGACTGATCATTAGGATTGTTTAAAAGAGTGTTGGGCTCAAGCTCGTAAGGAATGCAGGGGTGTCTTCCCTCCCAGGGCACTGTAGCTCCCTCAGCTCTGCCTCTCTCGATGGGCAGGGGAGGTGGGATCTGGGCTGGGCTCTCAGAGCTGCTGGGGTTGCCTTGGGCTGGGTTCCAAGCCCCTTGGGCTGGGTTCCAAGCCCCTCTGGCTGCTGTCAAGTGGCTTCCTCTGGGTCTCCGAGGACGTGAGTTCTCTGCGGTTCCAACTGGGAATCTGGCTTTGCCTCTTGAAGGGAAATAAGTGACCCGGGAGAGGACAGGAGAGTGACAGGCCCCTGAAGGGGACGTCTCCAGCTAGGTGGTCTGGCAGACACTGACTGTGTGGGCTCCTGCCTGTGTGCAATGCCCAAGGGAGTGGAGCTCTGCACAGGAGAGACACCTGCTCGGCAGCTCTCCACCCTTTGCTGCTGAGGGGAGGGTGTGTGTGACACCTTTTTGACTCATTTCCCTTGGGGACAGGCCCACTGAGGATTCCTTTGCCTCTGTGGGTGAGGAGCACTGGAGATGTCTGTCTGCTTCCTT
>VYZU01083420.1:0-13755 GCA_013401355.1 Ceyx cyanopectus | reverse complement strand
AACACAAGGAAGAACTTGTTCCCAGTGAGCGTGCCAGAGGCTGGCAGGGGCTGCCCAGGGAGGTTGTGGAGTCTCCATCTCTGGAGACATTCCAGCCCCCCCTGGATCTGTTCCTGGGTGACTTGGTCTAGGTGCCCCTGCTCTGGCAGGGGGGTTGGACTAGATGATCTTCTAGCTCCCTTCCAACCCCTAATATCTATGAATCTCTCAGCCCCAGGGCCGGGCACTGCCTGCTGCTGCCACAGCTGCTCACAACCAGAGGGCCCCAGTGTCCTTCCAGGCGGTGTGATGGTGGGAGTGGGGTGACTTTGTAGGAGGGAAGTTCCCCTGATTCTTGGAGAGATGGGAAACGTGTGTTGTCCCTCTGTGCTGAAGAGGACCTAGATGTCTCTGAAAAACCTCCTTTTCTTAGTCTGGATCAGATCAGCCTTCCAGGACAATTGGTTTTCAGGCTCGTGGAAGAGAAGAGCTGTGTTTGACATAAAAAAAAGGTTGTGTGCTTGTAGTCCTGCAATGACCCAAATGTGGTAGCAGAGCTAAGAGGAGAGAAATTGGGCAAATAATCTTCTATTTTTCCATCTGAAAACTACCTAAGATGGATTTGGAAGAGACTGAGAGAGTACAACAGAGGCAAAGTGGACCTATTAAGACAAGGTAGCAACGGCAAAACCTGAATTTCAGAGCACAGCACCTGCCCTTTCTTGTTACCCAGCAGAAATCAAAACAAAAACAAACTGAAAACCCCTTTTCCAGCCTCATTTTCGAAGCCATCTGTGGCCTGGAAATAGCCCTGAAATGAGTTTGAGAAGTTAAGAGCTGCACAGCAAGGCTTGGGGAGGGAGGGCCTTGCTGGTGTGCGAGGACAGTTTGTTTGTGTGCAAAAAGTATTATTACATATCTCTGGAAACAGATGACATTATATTGCTTTACATTTGTGCTATTTTTGCTTCAAGGCTCCAGTGCAATGGGTGGTGGGACTATGAAAAGATTAACAAATGAGTGTTGACAGCCAATGAGGAATGGAATTTTCACTTCTGTTACAGTGTTAAATAGTTCTAGTATTGCAGCAATTTTTTTTTTTTTGGTAGTGTGCTGATATAAAAAAAACCCTAAAACTTTATTTGCTAATGCCACATTATTTAATATAATAGGGCTGAACTGCACCTTCAATAAATGTGCCTTCAAAATGAAAAAAAAAGTGCAAAGATGTGGCAGAAGAATATTTTAAAATGATGATGTAGCAACTCCGAGCAGCACCATGTCCTCTCCCTGCCCTTTCCCAGCACCCAACAACACCAGGGTTGATATCTCCCAGAAAATCACAGGCCATAGCATGGAAGCTTTTCTAGTTTTCCTATCTGGAGATCTGCTCTTTCATGCAGTTGGTTTTCTGCTTTCTAGGTGACCTGCCAAGAAACCAGCCCGTTGAGTAGCAGCCCTGTAAAGAGGCAGGCAGCAGTAGCGGTTGGTCTGCAGGATGTGCTCTGTCCAGGTGGTGAGGTTGGTGTGGGGGGGGCTGCTCAAGGGCAGGGTATGCATGACTATTCTTAGCTCCTCAACTTGTCCCAAATCCACCCTGCTGTCCTTCCAGATGATGGCACTCAATGGTGCCAGCAAATATTTACCCGGCCCCAGGGCTGCCTCTTGTGCCAGGAGAGCAGTGATGGATGGAGGCAAGAGCCCAACATTGGTGAGTGTTGTAAGGAGGAGTATCTACATGGGCAAGAAGATCTTCTTGGGAGAGCTGAATTCAGTGAGGCCGAAACCAGCCCCTTAAACAGCAGGGTCATTCTGACCCCACCAGTGCTGCAATTTCATCTTTATAGAATCTTTTTGGTTGGAAAAGACATTTCAGAGCATCAAGTCCAACCATTGACCCAGCACTGCCAGGTCACTGCTGCCCCATGGCCCTCAGCACCACAGCTCCATGGCTCTGAAACCCCTCCAGGGATGGGGACTCCACCCCTGCCCTGGGCAGCCTGGGACAGGCCTGGACAACCCCTCTGGAGAAGAAACTTCTAATATCCAACCTAAACCTCCCCTGGTGCAAGTTGAAGCTGTTTCCTCTTGTCCTTTTGCTTGTCCCTGGGGAGAAAAGATTGACTCTCCCCCCATACATATTTTTCCCCCTGGTTCCAACCTCCTTTCAAGGAGATGTGGAGAGTGAGAAGGTCTCCCCTGAGCCTCCTCTTCCCCAGGCTCAACAACCTCAGGTCCCTCAGCTGCTCCTCCCCACACTTGTGCTCCAGACCCTTCCCCAGCTTTGTTGCCCTTCTCTGGCCACACTCCAGCCCCTCAATGTCCTTCCTGGAGTTAGAGGCCCAAATCTGAACCCAGGATTTGAGGGGTGACCTTCTAAGTGCCCAGTCCAGGGGACAATCTCTGCCCCAGTCCTGCTGGCCACACTAGTGCTGATCCAAAACAGGATGCTTGAGCATTTCCCTTTTATTTTGCAGATATGTTAAGGAAGAGCAACCACAGCTTCATCAACAGGCTAAGTTGTAGCTGCCCCACAGCACTACCAAGCCAGGTCCCACCCTGTTTTCCTCCAGAACCTATCTTTGCTCGTGCAACTGTCCTGTGGAGGAATGAATGTTCTTAGAGGAATGAAAGTTCTTAGAAACAGGCTGAAATAAAGCCAGGAAGCAGAACAAGTCCAGTGTATGAGAAGCTCATAGACTCACAGAATGCTTTGTGTTGGAAAAGACCTTGAAAGATCCTCTAGTCCAAACGTCCTGTAGGGACATCTGTCACTAGATCAGGCTGCTCAAAGCCCCCATCTAACCTCACCTTGAACACTTACAGTGATGGAGCTCTATCTGCTGGTCCATTTTTTACCTTCTATTTCACAAAAAAATGCTAAGAATGGAGTTTAGTTCTATAGGTGTAGGACACAAAGGTCACGTGTAAGCTTTTCCTAGTCATGTCCCTCGCTGGTTTGACCTCAGTTGTTGTTCAGGCTCATTCACCACATGTGAGGAGCCCAAGATTTCATTCTCTGTGTAACAGAGGTTCAGGAGTGATCTGTCTCTGCTGGTGACCTGGCACATTCTGTGAGGCACTTCTTATTTATCTAGGAATCTAGTCTAAATTTCATCCAATGGGCTCTGCATCCCACAGTTGCTGTCTTGGGCTGGGCAGACCTTTAGGGGGTGGTCTCCTGCACCATCTCCCAAGCATGCTCCATCAGCTGCAGATCAGCAGTGGCAACAAAAGCCATCCATAAAATACACTCTTCTCCAAAGGCTGAGCTGTGTTTTTCCAGGTTTGCTCGTTAGCCCTTTACTAGTTCCCATGAAAACAAATGGCAGTTTTAATAAACAACTACTTACATCTGGCCCTGAAACGGTGGTGGAGGTTTTTATCTTCCCATCAGCAGGATTTGCAAACTGTCAGGGAAAATCCTAGCAAGGTGAGAAAAAAAAAGTGTAGTTTTGGCACCAGCTGCATGGAGTTTCTGCTCAAAATCCCATCACTCACACCAGGGCCAGGTTTGCTGGGGTGGGTTTGGTTGAGGGCTACATAACATCATCCCGTGAAGGCTTTTTCCTCAGGAAGGCTTGTTTGAGCTGCTCCATCTTTTCACCTGGAAAGAAGCACAGCACCAAAATATCATCCTTGAAAGCTGTTTTGGTGCAAGCTTTTGTTCAGTGGTGACTCAGTGCTGGGCGTGAGCCTGGCACCATCTGCTCCTAGCCCTGGCAGTCACATCCGAGGAGCACAGCACGAGGACATGACCAGCACGGGACTGGGATGTCCAGGTTGCCCATTAGTACAAACCCAGTTCCCTCATCCTAAACCAAGGAAATTCTCCCCCCCCCAGTTTCACTTAATGAAGTCATTAGCAATGCTATAAAATATTGAAGTTGGCATGTGGTGTTATCCTACCTGTGAGAAAGGAAGGGCAAAGACCAGAGCAGATGGGATGGGGATGATTCAGAGCATGGTGTTATGTCCCAGAGTGCTAGCCAAGGGAGCTGCTTAAATCAAAGCAGGCTTAGTAATGGGAAAGTACATAATTAGATGCTTTAACGATCACGGATGCCCTGTGTGAGGTTTTGCCCACTCACTATGGGCTGGGGTTTTTTTTTAGAGTGAGTCAAGTCTTGGATGAATTCTCTAAAAGCATTTCTGTGATCCCTGTGGGTTGGGGGAGTAGAGGGGACATCTCCAGGACTTGGCAGGGGTGGGGAAAGAAAGGGTTTGCATGTGTGGCAGAGAAGAAATCAAAATGGGAGACCTTATTGAAGAATTTAGGCAAAGGCACAGCAGCTTTTTGGGTGCTGGAGGACAGAGGCAGAAAAAAATCAACAGACCTTCCATCTCTGTACCAAAGTGAATCAAAGGGTGGGAGCCTGACAGCAGAAAGGAAAAAAAAAATAGTGTCCCTAAAGCCACCTTGGCAATTGCAGTGCACCAAAGAGTCTTTATGTTCTCACTCTCTTTTGCAAGTCCTCTATCACAGCATTGCTGCAACCTTGGTGGCTGCTGAGCAGAGGAGAGCTGTGGGCTTGACCACTCCAGGGCTTGCTCAGTTTCAGTGCTTACAATGAAGCAGGACTGTGGAATTGAAGAGGATGGGTTTCACATGGGGACTCTTGACAGGTCTCTTGACAAAGGTCACGTCCTAAACACATCTCCAAGTCAATGCCATTTCTAAGCTTTTAAATGCTTCCTGCATTCATACTACATGCATTGGGAATGGCTTGGGAAAGCCTTTGAATGTCTAAAGGACTTTAGATTGGACTTCAAGGAAAACTTCTCCACTGAAAGGTTTGTCCAGGGCTGTCCCAGGCAGCCCAGGGGTGGAGTTCCCATCCCTGGAGGGGTTTCAGAGCCATAGAGTTGTGGTGCTGAGGGCCATGGGGCAGTGGTGCCCTGGCAGTCACCTGGGAGATCACATTTGAAACCTTGGCTCAGCAGAGAGCTGGGATTAATGAAATATGCACGGAACCAGAGAGAATTGGGCAGAGCAAATGTACAAACCCCTCCATCTTCCGGGGGAAAGCTGGATTGTGTTTCTGAGGCTGCTCTGAGTTTCTTCTCCCTCTCTATAGAATCTACCATTAAGTTAAAAGCTCTTGGAAGAGCTATCCCCATATCTCAGAATTCACTCCATTCTTGTTTTCTGGCAAGTTCTCTTTGCAGGATATTGACATTATTGGAGAAGGGTAATTCTGGGGGCTCTTCATGCCTTTCTTGGACACTGGACTTTGAAAACTATGTTTAGACATGGCTCAGAGCCCACCTGCAGCTCCAGATCGATCAGAAATGAGAAGTGACACTTTGTCCTCATATTTTTTTTTTTCCATCCCTCCCATGTTCTTTAATATGTGCTGATGGGGAACATCAGCAACTCTCCTCCTGCCTCAAAGAGCAAACTCTCCACCAACTTCAGCCTTAGCTGACCTCTGTGGCCCCCACCCCTGCAGGGATCATCTCCTGCACACTTGGCATCTTCAGAGCCCCTTACAGCAGTCACTGGGCTCCTCTCTGGTTGAAAGAGCATGTGGTGTCTCACACAAATAGCAGACAAGGGTGAAGAACTTAAAGGTGACCTGATTTGGTGCCAGCCAGAAAGGACTTGTGTGAGAACACCAACTGCAATCACTACAGATGAGACATAGAGAAAAAGTATCATATGAGTCCATCCTTGGGCATTGAAACCTTGTCCTTTTGATGACTCTGGACTATTTTTGCCTGGAAGGAGAGAAGGAAATGTTTTCCAGGGGCCAGCCTAGAAAAGCTCCTCATCTCAGCTCCAAAAAGCTGCAGTTAGCCACAGGAATATCTGAGTGTACCTGAGCAGACATATTATGTTTTTCCCTCCCTTCTTAAGTCACCAAACTCTTGTCTAGTGAAACCTATTGAAGTAGTGACACCCTTTATGGTGGCCAGTTCTTGGTAGGACCCTGCAGCTATGAGGAGAAGAAGAAATAAGTTGCTGAGGTCTACCTGCAACAGGGAGCTGGTGCAAGGAGTTGAAGGAGAGAGAAAATGAGAAAGCAGAATCTCTTCCTTGCTCTGCTCAACATGCAAGGGATAAAAAAAAAGTCCTCTTCAGTGAAAGCCATTAAAGAGGAGGAGGAAAGAAAGGAAGAGGAAAGTCATTACAAGACTTTGGATCTAGAGGTCTTTTAAATCTCTGGAGCTGAATGTCAGTTGTCAGCACAGAAGAAAAGCAGACGGTGCTGATAGTGCAGCAACCAGTAAAACCTGCTGTGCTTCTAATGAATCCTGACAAGGCACTTTGGGAGGGGAGGGGAAAAAAAAAAACCCAACCACCAACTTTTGGAGTTTGCCTTGTGATGTGGCCTTCATCTGAAGCAAGATGCTTCGTAAGGAGGGCTCTGTGGTTTCTCAGTGCTGGCCAGGCTGTCCCTGGCTGCGAGGAGGGAGGAGCAGTAGAAGTGCTGATGGGCTCCTGGAAGCACTTTGGCAGGGAAGCAGTGCTGGAGATGACTCCCTTCTTCTTGCAACTGACCAAGGGTGTTGAGAGGAGGCTCTGCTCACTGTATGAATTTAGGAGGAACCTCTTGAACTTCCAGAGCAATCTTGATGTTCCTCAGGGCTTTCCTTTTTTTCTTTCTGAACTCAGACTCAACAGGGCCAGGGGTGGCTGGTTGAGCAGCTAGTGCTGGATGGAGATGCTGGCATGGGGTTGTGCCTATAGCTAGAAGTTTGTGACCTCAGGCCACAAAACACATGATCATGACACACCTTTTGCACCTCCTCCTGGTGCCTAAGGAATGAGTCCTGGCTTCACTGTAACAATGGGGTTTGAACTCAGGGGTGAGCTCTTCTGCCACCAGTGGAACCATGGGGTGAGACAAGAGTGGGCAGCCTTAATTTCTGTCTTTCATGCTGGTCAACAACTGCCTGGATAGGAGCCAGGGTGTGCCCAGGTGGCCAAGAAGGCCACCAGCATCCTGGCTGTGTCAGCACTGGTGTGGACAGCAGGACTGGGGCAGGCATCACCCCCTGGACTGGGCACTGTGGTGGCCACCCCTCAAATCCTGGGTTCAGATTTGGGCCCCTCACTCCCAGAAGGGCATTGAGGGGTTGGAGTGTGGCCAGAGAAGGGCAACAGAGCTGGGGAAGGGTCTGGAGCACAAGTGTGGTGAGGAGCAGCTGAGGGACCTGAGGTTGTTGAGCCTGGGGAAGAGGAGGCTCAGGGGAGATCTTCTCACTCTCAACAACTTCCTTAATGGAAGGTTGGAGTCAGGTGGGGTTGAGCTCTTCTCCCAAGGAACAAGCAATAGAAGAAGAGGAAACAACCTCGAGTTGCACCAGGGGAGGTTTAGGCTGAACATTAGGAAGAATTTCTTCCCTGAAAGGGTTGTCCAGGCCTGTCCCAGGCTGCCCAGGGCAGGGGTGGAGTCCCCATCCCTGGAGGGGTTTCAGAGCCATGGAGCTGTGGTGCTGAGGGCCATGGGGCAGTGGTGCCCTGGCACTGCTGGGTTAATGGTTGGACTTGATGATTTTGAAAGTCTTTTCCAACCAAAGGGGCTGTGTGATCCCAGCTGTGAGCAGAGGCCATTCCTTTATTGATGGTCTCATGGAGCTCCTGCTGCTCGCCAGGAAAGCAAATTTTCTCATTCACGTTGTAACAGTTGCTTCCAAATTTACCTTCAGCAACTGCAGAGGTAACTTTTCCTTTAATGATAATGGGAAGAAAGAGCAAAGATGGACAAGAAAGGATGACAACAGTGTGAATTAGCAGTCCACACTGCCTGGAGATGTATGGAGTAACCTCTTTTATGTCTTACTCTCGCCCAGGGATACCTTTGTCTTCTGCAGCATGGAAGGATTTTTAATCTTCTTCACAAAGCCAATCTTTGCAGGAGAGGAAAACAATCAGCTTTTATGGGGCTGTTCACTCCTTTATTTATTTGCAAATTCTTAGCAACAGTCAAACCCGAGCAAGGGATAAAAATAAAAAGAAACAAAACCCAGAAACGTTCCAGAAAAAGCGAAGGGGAAGATGGGTATTTTTCTTCTTTCTGTATCCCAGAGAATAAGAAATGGATGTTTTACACATATATAAACAACAGCTATCTATAACATACCAGTATTGAGATGTAAATGAGGTAACAGTGGCTCTTTTATCTCGTTCAGCATGAAAATGGAGCCTCCTGGTACAGGGAGTTGAAGTTGTGCCTCTGAAGCTGAAGTGTGGAGCAGCAAGGGAGGAAGGCAGGTGATCTCCACACTCCTGCTCTGTGGGTGTCTCCTCATCTAGGGTCTCCAGCACACGATTGTCAGTTTGTGGCAGAACTTAATACCTTCCCCTTCCCGATGCTGGAGAGAGGCAGCACCGTGGGCAGCAGCCCTGCCTCTCCTCTTGATGTGGAAAGTATCAGACAGCACTTTGTCTCCATCCTTTTCTCCATTCTTCCATCAAAAAGTTAGTATACAGAGGACTCTCAATGCATACAAGAGTCTTCTGTCTTCATCTTGGTGTTTACATAGCATACCAATTGCTCAAGTAAGCTCCAGACATCTTCTTAATGATTCCAAGTGAGCTCTTGTTAAACTGGCACTGTCAGGTTGGTTAGGACCAGCCTCTCTTCAGCTGTCTTGATTCTATCTGCTTTAAAACAAAATAACAGGACAAACACCACCTCAAATTCACAGTGTCTGCTGATAAAACACAGTTTTTGGCTGTCAGTGTTGAAGTTTATGGAAGTTGCCCTTCATGAAGGGTTCAGCCCATATAGTTAAGAGTGAGGAAATCGGGGTCACAAAGATGAAGACCAGTTGTAGTTTGGCTCTGAGTTTCACACAGTATTAGATGGAGAGGAGAAAAACTCATTCTACAAACAAAATAAAATTCCTCCGATGTTGTCGCATCCTTTTGCAAGAGGTTTTTGTTCACAAGGGTATGACTGGAAAGTCATTGTGGAAAAAATGATGCCATGCTTTTGGAAAGATGCTGTTTGTGAGAATCTGGAGCACCTTAATCCCTCTGGTACTTGTAATGGCTTCAGGCTGGGAGAAGGTGGATTTAGATTAGACATTAGGAAGAAGTTACTGCCTCTGAGGGTGGTGAGACACTGGAACAGGTTGCCCAAGGAAGCTGTGGATGCTCCATCCCCATCTGTGTTCAAGACCAGGTTGGATGGGACTTTGAGCAAGCTGGCCTGGTGGAAGGTGTCCCTGTGCATCACAGCAGGGTTGGAACTAGAGATATTTAAGGTCTTTTCCAACCCAATCTGTTGTATGATTGTGTGTTCTATGATCTCTGTGGTCTCCACTCCTGTATGTGTATATATATGTGTATATATATATATCTGGTCTTTCAGTCACTCAAACATAGAAAACAATTAGATCTTGCAGCTCAGACAGTGATAATTTATCTTACAAATAGGATAGAGAAAACAAAGGGTCCTGAAACATGTGTGGTTTTGTATCAGTGTTCATCAGCCAGTGAAAAGGGTTCCGTGGGATCATCTGCTTCTGCTTGCTCCCCGGGAATCAGGGCTGAACTCCTAGCCCTGAAACTTGGCCTTGCCTGTAAAACATGGAGTTGGGATGGGGCAGAGAAAGGTTGAAGCCTTGGTGCATGATAAACTTGGAGTGAGCCTATTGATCACTCTGCTCCTCAGCTGTAGCAAAAGGACTAAGAGTGCTCCTTTCTCCTCATTGCCTCTCTGCTCTGCTCTCCTCTAACTTTGGAGAAGTCTTTTTTTATAAGTGCTGCAGTAGTAAATGGTCACTGGGAAGCTGTAAGTAGCTCTCAGCACTCTAATTAGGGAAGCTGTGCTTAATTGCATGAAAAAAAAAAAAATCAACAAAAAAACCCCCCAAAACCAGAAAGAAACGGTGGAAAAAGTTCACTGCTGCTGCAGTCCTTGATGAGGAGCCCCTTGAACTTGGCAGAAGGCATTCTCAGGTCACTCAAGTGTCTGGAGAACAGGCAGATGAGATGTATTGGGTTGTTGGTTTTTTTTCCCTGGGTCAAGGGTATTGAGTGGAGAGGCTGGCCCTCATCTCTGAGCAGAGAGATAACTAGGAGGTGCTGGTAAGAGAGAGGGAGAGGTGAGAAACAAGCAGTGTCTGAGAGCCCAGCCTGATGGCAGAGGTGCCATTTGGGCTGCAGGTAAGAGATGTGCCCATAGCTTCCCCTGGCTTTTTCTTACTGGTGGAGAGCAGCCCCTGCTTGTTCCCTGGCTATCCCCAGAGCTCTGCTGAAGTCCTGCTGCTGCTGTGCCCCACCAAGAGCTCCTGTGGGACGGGATCAGCAGATTCTAAGGCACTTCATCTGCAAACTTCTGCAGTAGCATCTCACAGAGCACAGTAGGAAAATCACATTGGAAAGGGTACTTGACCGTGTCCTTCTCACATTGCTCAGGCAACGGCCTTGCTTTCCAGTGCCTTTGTAACAATTTGCATGCCATTACCCACAATGCCTCCAGCTCTAATGCTATTACATCTTGGCAGTCTCTCTAACCTAATGATGACAAACACTGCAGTATTCCTTACCTGCTCTTTGCCAAAAAAACCCAACAGTTCTTTGGGGAGGGGGGTGGAAAAAAAAAGTGATTTGTCTGTTTTGTCACATTCACCCCTCCCTCTTTTTTTTTGGTTTCTTACTTTAAAAGGGAAATGGGAGATGGATAACTTTAGGACAGGTACCAAGTGGAGGCCATGCTGCTCTTGCTGCCCACTCACCTTCACAGGCCCTTCCCTGTCCCCTTCTCCTACCATTTTCCCTGATCCATTTATTGCAACGTAATCTTCCCTTTCATCTTAACGTCGGGGCAGGGACTAGTGTTTGGGAGCAATGCTTCCAGGTGATGCTTTAAGTGCTGTTGCTCTTCTGGCTTCTTCACTCTTCCTTTGATAGGAAATACACATCTGAGTGATCTGATGAGATGCAATTGGACAGCCAATAGGAAGTTGGTGTTCTATCTTCAGACCGTTCCCAGCAAGAGCCCCATCACTTGGTTGTTGCAGACCTGGGCTTTGAAATTCCATTTGAGGACCACTGCCATGCTAAAAGGACACCCTCTGGAAAGTCAGAGAGATTTGACAGGGCAGCAGTGTGGTGTTTTTCATTGTTCTGTGGAGCAAACCCAGCATTTTATTCCTTTATTAAAGCAAACAGGACTTGGACAATGGGCTCTGTTTGTCTGTTGATCAGCATGAATGCCCTGCGTGCAGCCACTGGTGATGAGTGACCCCAGGTGATGGGGATGTTATAGGGAGTGGGTTCAGGCATCCCCAGGGGGAATCAGTGCTTCATCTTGAGTCTGGCATGTGGCTTTCTCCAGCCTGGATTGTGGGGAGTGGGGAAGCTGTCTCCCAGAGAGGCAGGAGGTGACACAGGGCAATGACATTCTATAGAATTATCATTTGGGTTGGGTTGGAAGGAACCTCTAAAGGCCAACAGGTCCACACCCCCTGCAGGGAGCAGGGGCAGCTGCAGCCAGAGCAGGGTGCTCAGAGCCTCAGACAACCTCCCCTGGGATGGTGCCAGGGATGAGGCATCAACCACCTCTCTGGGCAGCCTGGGCCAGGCTCTCACCACCATCAGTGCAGAAAATGTCTTCCTTCTCTCTAGTTTTAATCTTCCCTTTTAAGCTGTTCCACCTCATCCTGTCATCACACTCTCTGATAAAAAGGTCCTTCCCTATCTCTCTTTTAGGCCCCCTCTAAGCACTGACAGGCAGCAAGAAGGTTTCTCCAGAGCCTTCTTCAGGCTCAACAAGCCCAACTCTCTCAGCCTGGCCTCCCAGAAGAGGGGTTCCAGCCCTCCCAGCATTGCTGTGGCCTCCCCTGGCCCTGCTCCAGCAGAGCATTTCTCCAGACAGAAAAATGGGAAGAATAAGGCTCATAAAACATCCATAATTGCTCTGGTTTTGGCTCCTGCAGAAAGCCCTGCTGCTTTCCCGCCTCTAGCTCGCTTCCTATTCAGACGTCCCTTGGACTCCCAGGGGACATCAGGGAACACATGCCCGGGCTAGGCTTTTCAGCAGCCATGTGTCTACACCCCCATCCTTTATTCTGGGCTGAGAGCCAGGGGCAGAACAAGATTTGTTTAGAAACTGGCCTGAAAATAGAGGCAGAGCAACCCATGGGGTGGTAGCTGAAGCGTAGGAGAGCTAACCAGGTTCTTTTGTGAAGCTGCCCCTCCCTCCTCCTCCCACTCCCTGGTTTATTAATTAACCTGTGTTAATTAAGCCGCAGCTCTCATTGCTAGAAGGTATTGGCGTGTTCAGGAGCTTAGCAGGATTAAATATTATTAGATGTTCCTGGATAATAGGAATGCCTCTGCGCTCGGGTTTGGTGGCTGTCTTGTAAAGTGGAGCTAGGAAAGCTGGGGAGAGAGGGTTTATTCATGTGGTCATGCCCCAACAGGATAGTCTGGCCCCTTGGTGGGGAGAAAAAAAGCTGGTTTCAGTGGCAGAGATCTCCTTAGGCTCACCTGGGGCACAACAGGAGTGGGTGACACTGGAGACCTTCCCACCCGAAGGTGGGCACCTCATTTGGCTGAGGTCACCCTGGTGTGCTATGGGTGATGCCTTGCCCCTCTCTGCCCAGTGCTAAGCCACCCTAAGGAGGTCCCACTGCCCACCACCCCAGGAGGGCATCCCGGGAGCCAGGACCTGGCCATCCTTCTCCCCCTTTGCATGGTGATCCCAGAGAGAGGCTGAGGCGGCCGATCAAGGGAGCAAACATGACATTGCCATCAGTAAGACTCCCTGTGTTTGACTAGAAGCTGAACGATTTAGGGGAAGATTGATTTGTTATGTTAAAGGGCAGGCTGGGTCAGAGTTATGAAAAGAAGCTTTAAATCCTGTTCACTAAAAACAACATTCCAAATCCCCCCGCTGCTCTCTGGAAGTGCTGGAAATGGCACAAAGAGATAATTCAAGCGGTGGAGGAGCTGCCCCAGGAAAGCAGCTTGGGAAGAAGAAGTCCACTTCTTCAGGGCTTCACCCACTCCCATACGTGCAGATGGATCAAGAGTGTGATGTCAAGTATTTTGGCTCTTTCCAGTTTTAAGATTTTTTTTTTTATTTTTTTTTATGGTTAGGAGCAGAAAACTAAAAAATCCCATCAAATCAGAAGTCAGATTAGAGAAGTGGCCTGTTTAGATAACAGTGCAGCAACCTAAAAACATTTAAAAGAGCTTATAAAAGTAAACAAAGCGAGCGTGAGAGAAATTCAAATGGTTCCCTTCCCCCCCTCCGGTCAAACTTTTAATTGAAGGGAATTCACAGCAGCCACGTTTTCTGCTGGAAAAAGCCTCTGCTGCATTTTTTTTGCAGTTTACTGTAGGAGCCTTGGGAGCAGGATGGGACCTTGCTCCATGGGTCAGCTGGGCTGTGTATGAAGCAGGGGGTTTTGAGGGACAGGGACCAGAAAGGCTCTATACTCTAGGTAATTAATAATCTTTTGTTGGAGACAAAAAAAAGAGAGGGTTATACAGCCCTGAGTCATGCAAGGAATGGCCTTTAGCACGTTTCTCCCTTTTTCCCATGAGCAGGCTGTGACTTTTTCCTCCCCAAACGAAGCATGACAAGCTCCTATCCAAACAGTAATAATAGTAGTAATAACAGTAATTATCCCAGCAGCAATATTAATCATTTAAAACCTCCATATTTGTTAATTCGCCGCTCTGGAGAGCGCTGAGCCACTGATGGCAGCTGCCAGTGAAGGGCTAGCTTGTCCCAGGACCATCCTGCTCAGGAGCACACTGACCCATGGGTGCCTGATGCCCACAAGCAGAGCACACCCAGCCCTCCA
>VYZU01083416.1:0-17063 GCA_013401355.1 Ceyx cyanopectus | reverse complement strand
CTGGAGGTTCTTTCTTCCCTGCACTGAGTGAAGGTGGGAGTTCCAGTGGGCTGAGAAATCCCAGTTACAAAGGTGACTGGGCAGTCTGGAGCTTGTGCAGCAGGAGTGTGGCCTTGAGAAGCTTTGCCTCTGGCAGCAGGTGCAGAGAATGTTTTTGTTTGCAGCAGCTGAGCCTTTCTGGGGCATTTCTGGAGTGGATTTTGTTGAATCCCCCACTCTCCCAGTGTTTGGTTTGTAATGTGTTTTCTCTAGAGTCCCTTCCATCATGATTTTTAATCCTGGCTGGCCAAGAGTCTCTTGTTTAGCTGGTGATGAAATGAGTGCTGAGAAGGGGGTTGATCTTCACTTCTGCATCTTTTTTGGGTTTTTTTTGAGATGTTTTGTTAAAACATCTTGAAGTAATCCAGGATAAAAAGCCATCTTACAGATCATTAAATCTGAGGTCAGGCTCTGCCTCACAGCAGCTCCCAGACCCTTCTCAGAGTCTTAGCCATCCCACCATGGTGTCATCTCTCCCCCTTTAGAAGCAGCTGAGGTAGCCAAGGCTCTGCCAGACACTGCCCACACTTGAAAAGAAAAAAAACAAAACCCAAAACAAACAACCAGCAACCCAATGATGGATTGAAAAGCTAATCAGGGCCAGAGCACTGGCACTAGCAGTGGAAAATACAGTCCTGAATGAACGGGGCTAAATTTGTCAGGGTTTCAGTGCCTGCCCTCCCTGCACAGCCAGCTCATTTCCCCTGCACTCACACACTGCCCTCCTTTCTCTGCAGCTGCTGCTGTGCCCTTGGGCTCCAGCACCTGCCTCCAGCTCTGCTCCTCCATCTGTCTCCCTCCAGCTCCTGCTTCTCTTGGCATTTGGACACTAAATCCAAGTGACTGCCAAGTGCAGAGGGTCTCTTCTGAGTGTTTCTCTTGGCTGTGTGGAGTCACAGATTGGTGGAGTGTCAGGGGTTGGAAGGGACCTCAAAAGATCATCCAGTCCAATCCACCTGCCAGAACAGGGTCTCCCAGAGCAGGTCACCCAGGAACAGATCCAGGTGGGTTTGAGTGTCTCCAGAGCAGGAGACTCCACAACCTCCCTGGGCAACCCCTTCCAGGCTTTGGCACCTTCACTCTGAAAAAGCTTTTTCTCATATTTATATGCACCCTTCTCTGTTCCAGCTGCACCCACTGCACCTTGTCCTGTCACTGAAGGGTCTCTGGCATGGTGAAGTCTCTCCTCAGTGTGCTGTATTTTCCCAGTGTAAAGGCAAGGCATCCCAGCACCTCCAGAGCTCTGCCTCACTGGTTCAGTTGGAAAACCCTCAACTCTTTTTCTGGGCACTTGTCCAGTCTTTTTTTGGCTGGCTTCTTCTACTTCAGTGCAAGTTTTGCTTCTTTTTGTTTGTAGTAGCCTGATTTTTGTCATAGCTGCAGGGATGCCTCCCAGAAGCCTTTATTTGGCTATGGGAAAGCCAGCAGTGCCACTGCTCAGCTCATCCTTTCTCCAGCAGAAAGGTGCCTGTGAGAGCCTCTCAGCTGAAGAAGCTGTTGCACTGCATTAGAGTCAGCCAAGATCTGTCACAGGCTTTTGACCCAGTTGACCAGAATCCTCCTGTGTGAGAGCACTAGGAAACTGAGCTCTGCCTGCCAGGAAGGTCTCCACTCCAGCAGAGCAGCTCCCTGCATTTCCAGCTGCATGTTGCCAAGTGATGCTCCACAGGAACTGTAGAATCAGAATCATTATGTTGGAAAAGACCTTTAAGGTCACTGAGTCCAACTGTTAACCCAGCACTGCCAGGGCACCACTAAACCATGGCCCTCAGCACCACAGCTCCATGGGGAATCCCTCCAGGGATGGGGAATCCACCACTGCCCTGGGCAGCCTGTTAAAAGAAAGGCCACTGGCCTAAGACTCAGACTGTGCACTGTGTGGGGCTGATGCTGCTCAGGGTCATTGTCAGTCTGTTTGGCCAGTCTCTGAAGGAAGGAGGCACCAGCAGTGGCAGGTTCCCCAGAGTGTGATGTTTGTGCTCTGTGTTCATCATCTCCCCACCTTCCTCTCCACTCCTGCTGGAATCATGGACTGGTTTAGTTGGGAAGGGACATTCCATGGCCACCTAGTCCAACCCCCGTGCACTGAGCAGGGATCTGCACCCAGAGCAGGGTGCTCAGAGCCCCCCCAACCTCCCCTGGGATGGTGCCAGGGATGGGGCAGCCACTGGGCACCCTGGGGCAGCCACTGGGCACCCTGGGACAGCCTCTCACAACCCACAGCAGCAAAAACTTCTTCATTTCTCCAGTCTAAATCTCCCTCTTTTCATTTCAAACCACCCCCCTTGTCCTGTCCCAACAGCCCCTGCTCCAAACTCTGTCCCCATCTCTCTGCCAGGCCCCTTGGAGTCCTGCAAGGCCCCCAGAAGTTCTCCCTGGAGCTTCTCTGCAGGCTGAACCCTCCCAGATCTCTCAGTCTGTCCCAGCAGAGGGATTCCAGTCTTCAGATCATTGTGGCCCATTAGTTTTGTGGATAACTGGGGGAATCCTGGGGGACTCTGCCTGCTTATAGCACATCTGCATGGCCTTCAGAAAAGTGACAGGAGTGTCACCTTGGAGGGCTGTGAGAATGTGAGCAGGCAGAAGCCATTGCAGAGCAGCTCTTCTGTCCCTGCTCATTCCTCATTTCCCTCTCCCAGGAGAGGGCCAACTCCCAGGTATTAGTGAAGGGTGGGAGGGAGGGAGCTTGACAAGTTAAGTGCAGGTGAAAAATCACAGGGCTTTGCCTGCCCAAGAATTTCACAGTGCATCAGCCAGCTTGATGTAGAACAAGTGCCTATTTTTACTCAGGCTTTTCAGCATGGATGTGGTCCCTAAAGACTTGCTTCACAGGAACCCTCCCTTTAACAATCTGCTAATTAATGGCCTTGTTATCTGTCAGCTTTCTCCTGGGCCCTGCACAGCTTCTGGGGGAGGGATGCAGCCAAAGAATGACAAAGTTTTCCACCCTTCTTCCCCTCATCCCCACCCTGTGCTGGGCTTCCTGCCATCCCCAATTAAACTCCAGTCCCTTGCCTGGTGTTATCATAGAAAACCAGGACCAAAGGGCCACCAAGAGTCACTGTCCCCTCCCTGCCCCTCTATTGCAGTGACAGATGTCTGGCCTGCTAACAGCACAGACCTATTTCTGTCAGGGATTCTGGGATGAAGTCACTGAGAGGTTGTTTTTAAGCCAAGTGAGAATAAGACAATGGTGCAGATTTGTCAGCAGTACTGACAGGAAGTGTGGATTGGGATGTGCTTTCCTGACTCCTCCAGTGTGGATTGGGATGTGCTTTCCTGACTCCTCCAGTGCTGAGGGGCTTCTTTATTTAGATCTGCTCTTCCTAAGAGGCTGCCTCTTGCCATGGTGGAGGAGCACGTAGGGAGTGAACACGTGTAGGCTGCAGGTAGCAGTGAGGATGTGCCTGGGGGTGTCCCAAAGCTGGTAAGTAAGAAGATGGAACAATTAAGCCAGAGTGAAGCCATTTTAGCATTGTGGCCATTCAATTAACTCCTTTTAATTGCTGCCCTTCAGCCCCTTGTCCCTGCAGGATTGGTTGTGAAGCCTCAGAATGAGGGAGGGAAATCTGTTTAGAGTGGGCACATGAGATGGTAGAAGTACAGAGTGGTTTGGTAACCATCTAGTTCCAACCCTCCTGCCATGGGCAGGGCCATCTCCCACTAGACCAGGTTGTTCAAAGCCCTGTCCAGCCTGGCCTTGAACACTTCCAGGGATTTGAGGCATCCACAGCTTCTCTGGGCAACCTTTCCACCATCTCAACACCCTCAGAGTGAAGTGAAAATGAATTTCTTCTTTACATTTAATCTAAATTTACCCTCTTTCAGGAGAGAAAGCCTCAGTTACTCCAACTCCAGGCAGCACAATTCTCCTCCTCCTTCATCACAAACCTACCCTGAGTGGACTTGTAGTGAACCTTTCCCATGGTTTCTCATTTGGGGTGTCTTTGCTCCATGTGTACATTAAAGAATGCATTTTGAGCATCTTTCTGATTCTTTTATTAGGACAATCTACCTCTTAGGGTAGGACTTGCTGTCATTCCTCCTCTTGCCCACACCAGCTTTGCCTTTTGATCTCCATCAGCATCTCCAGGAAGAGAAAAGACAAGGAAATACCATGGATTCTGAGCCTGGTGGTGATCAGATTTACCTGCTGCCTGACTGATGGGCTGGCATCTATAGGAAGGATTTCACCCCCTGTTTACAGCACAGAGAAGGTGCCTTTCTGCTCTCTGTTGGGCAGTGAAGAATAGAATGGTTAATAAAAACACAGCCATGGCTCACTTGGCCAAATGGTGCCTGGGTTTTAACTCAGCTTTGCTTGTCTTGTGAACTGTTATCTGCTTACAGTGCACAACCAGCTTATGAAAGCTGAGCTGCATTGTGCTGACACAAGGTCTGTGCAGCCTCTGCTTGCTGGAGGTGGTTTGGGCCTCAGAAAGCAGCAGACCTGAGAACAGTGGGATGTTGAAAGTGCCAAAGAGCTTTTGGCACTGGGGATCAGAGAAGGAGCTGTTTGCTTTGCTGGAAGACTTTGTTTCATACAGATCATTGGTCTCCCACCTTTCTCACCTGGAAATCTCCTTGGAAGGGCTGTTCCCAGTCAGAGCCTGTGATTCTCCTCTGTCTTCACCAGTTCCACTCATTTTTCTTATGATTACTTCTCTGTTTTTGTAGTTTTTTTCCCCTTTTTTTCATTCTTTAGCTTATTTTCATCTTCAGATCTTCCTCATCCCTTGTCCTTACCTCCTCACCTTCCTCAGATCTCTCTCATTCCCACCACTGCCTTGCATTTTTCCCCACCTTTCCTTATCATCCCTCTATTTTCCCTCTTCAAATTCCTAGAACTCAAGAGATACTCTAGCTTCTGGGGAGAATCAGAGAGGGAAGAACCCAAAATGTGATGATTAACTGTATCAGTGGGGAATGGGAAGCTCTAGGAGCCTTTGATGGAGAGGCTGACACAGTTCTGCCAGCTTCCTACCAGGCATTTATGTTCGAGCTGAACTCCAGAAAAAGAGTGTTAAACTGCAATTAAACCACTTCCAGCAGGAAGAACTGACCAAGCAGGGATATTAACTCTCTTGGAAGAGTGCTCTGCACCCCTGTGGCATCATATAAATGAGAAGGTGACTCACTCTGGACAAAGGAGTGATGAAGGGGATGAGTTGCACTTCTGGGAGGCATCTTTGAAAAGCTTTCAAGCTTTCCTGTGTTAAAAGATTCTTGCTTTTCTTTTTTCCCCCATGGTCATGGAGGGTCATCATTCAACTGCAGCCTCTTCTGGCAGTGCTGCAGACAGAAGAACTGCTCACTCCAGACAACCATGAGCAGGTGGCCAAGGTGGATGGTTGTTTTCTTGCTTTCACAGTGGGAAACTGGTGAAAAAAATAATCAGGAAGGTCTTCCAAGGGGGATAATTTGTTAGAAGGGGATTTTTCTTGTGTGCCCTTCCTAGTGGGGAGCTGCTGCTTTCTGTGGATCTCTACCTGTCTTGTGCTCAACCACTACAAAGGGTGTACATCCAAAATTCCTGTGTTTGCCACTTCATCATTTTCTAGGGATAACAGAAAACTGGTTTGAAACAGAATTCCCCCACCCTGGTGGATTCTGGGATATTCTTGCTTAATAATCAGAATGGTAGAGAGGGTGGAAGGGTTGTTTCCAGGATAGAGCAAAGATCTGAGCCCTGCAAGCTGAGAAAGGTTTGAGATACAGAGTCTGCACCCAGGATTGCATCTGAGGCATCAGCAGGAGAAGAGCTGGTGCCTTAGTATCAGATATGAGGATGATGAGGATGCAAATGAGTCCTGCTGCTGGAGTTCACTCCCTGTGGACTTTGGATGGAGACTGGGGCTGAGCTGGGCTGTGGAATTGCTCAGCAGGCACAAAAATGAGATGTAGCAGAGCCAAGCTACATCTTCTGGAGTCTCCTTCTCTGGAGACTCTCCAAACCCACCTGGATCTGCTCCTGTGTGACCTGCCCTGGGTGATCCTGAGTTGGCAGAGGGGTTGGACTCCCTGATCTCCAGAGGTCCCTTCCAACCCCTGCCATGATTCATGATTCTGAGCGTGCTCTGGAGAGGTGCTTTGCAGCCTGGACTCGCCTGGCTTGCTGATCCAGCTGCAGCAGCTGAAGTTCTGCTTGAACAACAGGCTTTAGCTGCTGGAAAGGGCAGGGCTGTGTCACTTGGTCTTCTGCAAGTGGTGGAACACGCTCAAATAAAACAATAATAGTGACTTAATCACTTAATAACATTAAAAGTTAATAGTGACTTAATGATTTAATAATAACTAGGTTGCTGCAGGTGAGTAAAGGGTGGTTCTTTTTGCCTGGAGGGAAATGTTGCTTCTTGCCTTCTAATCACAGCTGGTTGTGAGAACACAATGACAGAATCAAAGGATTGTTTAGGTTGGATTTAAGCTGATCCAGCCCAACCATGAACCCAGCACTGCCAAGTCCACCACTGAACCATGTCCCTCAGCACCACAGCTTTGAAACACGTCAAGGGATGGTGCTTCAACCACTGCCCTGGGCAGCCTGTTCCAGTGCCAGACAACCCTTCTGGGAAAGAAATTTTTCCTCCTATCCAATCTAAACCCCTCCCTGGTGCAACTTGTGCCGTGGTGTTGGCACAGAGTGGACCAGGAGCGGCCAAAGCCTCCGCGAGAACACGCTGGGGGTTGGCTGGAGGTGAAAGCATCCTGGGCTCAGATTCTGCTGTGAATCACATCTTGCTGTCCCATCTCTGGCAGGTCTATAACCTGACTCAGGAGTTTTTCCAGCGAGGTAAACCAGTCAATGCTGAGAGCCAGAACAGCGTGGGCGTCTTCACGCGGGACGTCGTGCGCAAGCGCGTCAAAGCCGATCCGGACGACACGGAGGCCGTCAAGAGGCTGAAGTTGGCCATGATCCAGCAGTACCTTAAGGTGTGCACACGTGGCACTGGTCTTTGGCTTCTAGCTGAGAGCACACGGAGCTGCTTCAACCTCAGACACCTTGCCCCTGGCCGGGGAGTTGCCCTCCGTGCTCTCCTGCAGCTGGGGCACTTGGTGTTGCTGTTGGTAGCTCTTCCCCGGTGAGGGATGGTGCACAGGCAGTTGGCTGCAGGAATAACAACTTCTCTTGGGGTTTTTTTATACCTTAAACTTCCAGTTTTTAATTAGAAGGGGCTTTCCTAGGCCCTGTTGATTTTTTTTCTAGTGTGATTTAATGTTTTCTTAACACCTGAAGCTACTCTGTTGTCAGGTTCTTTTAGTCATGCTTTACATGTGGGATCCTGCAATGCCACCTGGGGTGTCTTTTGCCCTGTTCTGTCTCTGTTCATATGTCAAAGACCAGAAAAAAAATTGAACTTTGATGCTAGTAATTTGCTGAAGAAATCCCTAGAAAGCATTTTGAAAGGGAAGCAAGAAAATCAAAGGTAGATTGTATAAATCCATGTCCTAATCACCTTTCCTCATGGCTTCCCTAGGTCTTTTTATTTCCTTGATGCCTTGGCTGAAGTGAGTTGTCTGTAGGATGAGGACTTCATGCTGCACCAAGCACTCCACAAGTGAAGTGTAACAGTCATTCCTATTTCAATTGTAATTAATGAAAAGCTTCTGCAGTGAGACAGGGCAGGCAAGTGGTGCTCTGCAGTGTGGGTCAGTGTTTGGTATTTGGCTGAGAAGCCAAAACAAATTGAAATAAAGACCTAAAGAGTCTCACGAAGTGATCAAGCTGAGATTTGAACCCTGAGCACTATTCTGATACCTCAGTGTCTAACACAAGAGCTTGTGTCACGCACAGGGTGTCTGCACAGCTGTATAGATCAGTTATTTATTGTGTTGCCCACATTCCATCACCTGTGCAAACAACATTAATCAATTGATACAGCTCTGGTTTTCCTGGTGGTTACTTCTGTGGTTGCTGCAGGTTGTTCCAAATCCATTCTCATGTGTAAGTACCTGAGAACAGCAAAGCTTCTGACACTTAAGACTATCAGTTGCTGAGAGGGTGGGGATTAACTGGTATCTCACGCAAATTATAGTCCTGGGAGTTGCCTTATTGTCTCCCTGGCATTTTTCCTCATGGTTGAAAGAATCAAAGAGTCATCAAATGTTCATTACCTTCATCATGTGGAGTGCCCTGTTGGAGCAACCAGGCCTGTGACCCAGGGTGCAGAGTTTTTGTGAGGGGCCAGCAGCACTGACCCTGGATGAGTGTTGGAGAGGGCTCACCCTGCCATCAGGTGGAGAGGAACCACAGCAGACTCAGAGGGCAGGTCTTCAAGACCTACCTGCTGGTCAGTTGTGCCTGCTGAGTCCTGACTGGAGTCACTGGGCAGGGAAGGAGCAGCCACCTGTTTGTCAGCAGGACAACACAGGGGCAGCCTGTGGACACTTGTTACCACTGATTTATTTGCTTGACAGCCCAGCACAGGGATTCCTGCCCAGCACCAGGATGCTCCACGGGGAGAGGGTCTAGGCTTGCCAAGCTTCCAAACACGGTCATTAAAGAGTGGAAAGGCCTGGAAAATTGGCCAAAGGGGGATGCAAGGAAATGTCATGTTCCCTTTGCCTTAAACGCTTAAGGAATTACACTGTGGCTCCTGTGATCTGAAGATATAAAGCTCACCCTGTCAGTGTGATCATTAGAAACTTATCACCAGACAGGCCAAACATCCTGCCTTTGTTCCAGGGATCACTGGAAGCTATGGCTGTGCCTAATCCCCCTGCAAATGTTAACCAACAGGTCCAGAATCTAAAGCTTTGATAATCACATCAAGTGAATCCAACCCAAGTGTCTCATGTCTTGGCATTTACCTTCTGTGTCTCCAGCTCCTCCTGTGCTGGGACCTCTCAGCTCTGGCAGATTGTTAGCTGCTGCTTGCTGACTGACAGCACGTTGAAAGCTGCAGACAGCAGAAAGAGCTGCCAAAAGCTTTTCTTGACTCCTCATGGGAACGTTTATTAACATTGGAAGGAACATCTGATTAACAGAGCTCCAGCTTCTGCTGCTGCAGCACTGAGCAGCCAAGCCTTGGCTGCTGAAGTAGGTTTTACATGATAGAAAACAGAACTGTAACCCAGAATCAGGCAGCAGCAAAGACATCACCTCTCAACTCTGGATGATGCCACCACAGCTGATGCATCTTGTTACCAGGCCAAAATGGTTTCTCTGGCTGGAAAGAAGGGTTGATTTTGTCCTATCCTGTGGCCAAACATTTCCTAGAATCTTAGAATGCCCTGGGTTGGAAGGGACAGCCAAAGGTCATGTAGTCACTGCAGTAAGCAGGGACCTCCTCAACCACTTCAGGCTGCTCAGAGCCCCATCCAGCCCGAGATGCACTTCTCTAGCAGCCAAAAAGAGTGGGATCCAGGCCTCCCAGCTTGAGTCCATGCCCCCGTGGAGCCTCGCCCTGGGCACAACCAGCTGCCGCTCCGCAACCTTCCTTTTGTGTTGCTTTTCCTCAGGTAGAGAGTTGTGAGAGCAGCTCCCACAGCATGGACGAAGTGTCTCTCAGCGAGTTTGGAGAGTGGACCGAGATCCCCGGGGCTCATCACATCATTCCTTGTGGATTCATTAAAATCGTGGAGATTCTGGCCCGTTCCATTCCCGAGTCCGTCATCCAGCTCCGCAAGCCGGTCAAGTGCATCCACTGGAACCAGTCGGTCAGCAAGGAGATCGAGAGGGTGGCCGACCACAACAGTGACCTCCCCGAGGGGGACAGGTGCTCCGACGTCTTCGTGGAGTGCGAGGACTGCGAGTTCATCCCCGCCGACCACGTCATCGTCACCGTGTCGCTGGGGGTCCTGAAGAAGCGCCACGAGAGCCTGTTCCACCCCCGCCTGCCCGAGGAGAAGGTGCTGGCCATCGAGAAACTGGGGATCAACACGACCGACAAGATCTTCCTGGAGTTCGAAGAGCCTTTCTGGAGCTCCGAATGCAACAGCATCCAGTTTGTCTGGGAAGACGAGGCGGAGAGTGAGAGCTTGACTTACCCCGAGGAGCAGTGGTACAAGAAGATCTGCAGCTTTGACGTGCTCTACCCGCCGGAGAGATACGGCCACGTCCTGAGTGGCTGGATCTGTGGGGAAGAGGCTTTGATTATGGAGAAGTGTGATGATGAAACTGTGGCAGAAACCTGCACCGAGATGCTACGTAAATTCACAGGTCAGCCACTGGTTGCTTTGGTGGGTGGAGAGGAGGGGGACAGTGGGGCTGGGCTGTGAATAACCACGAGAAAGGAAGTGCACTAAGGTGATTTTTAGCTCTTTGGCACTTTCTGTCCCTTTGCATGGGCTGTGCCTCTGCTTCCACCTCCTGCTGGGGTGTGTCTGGAAGCTATTTATACAGGGGGGCTCAGGAAGTGGTGGGCAGAGGTGCTGGAGGATTCCACATCCTCTGCTTTATTTAGCAGAAGTCTTTGGCAGCTGGAGCTGCTCCTGAGGGCTGCTCTCAGCTTGTGGGGAGCAGCACAGCTCTTCCAGTGTGTTGGGCTGGTGTAGATCAGGGGAGATGTGGTGGTTGAATCACAGTCCTGACTCCCTTAAGAGAAATCTCATTGGCCTAAGTCTGAAGATTCCAATGACCTTGAGAATTTCCATTTTCTGGGTACCTCCATTAAACCTGCCTGGACTCCACAGGCCAAGTTTTTCCAGTGATGAAAAGTCTCTCAAAGCATATAAACAACCTTTTACTTGCAGCTCTTCTTCCTTAGGACCTCTTTTATTTATAAATCACCTCAATTCCTCAGTGGGAATTTGGCTCTTTGGGTCTTTCTTTAACTGACAGATGTCCACATGCTCTCCCCCTTCTTTCTTGGGCTCTTTCACTGTTGCTTGCACGTGTTGGATGTTCCTCTGTCCCTCACAGGATGGGAAAATGTTGGCACTGGGTCCTCAGCATGTGCTGCAGTTGCTGCCCCAACTGATGCTGCACCTGCTCACTGTCCATCACTCTCCAGCAGTGTGAGATCTGCCTCAGCCTTCTGCTAATCCTGGGTTATCTAACCCTGGAGAATTTCAGCCTGAACTGAGCACGGCCCTTGCCCTGCAATGAACATTTTGTGCAGAAGCTGAGAGGTGACCTGTCAGCTGCTCAAAGCTGGGAGGAGAAAGCTTCTCCTTGGAGCACCCATTACACAGTGTGACCCATTCCACTGTCTGCCCCCAAAAACTTGTTGGTTTGTAGAAAAGCTTTTCACAGGTGTCCCAGGATGGCCTTGCTGAAGCTTTTGAAGGGCTTCCCACCACCCAGCTTCTCAGCTGAGTTGGGAAACGATTTTCCCTAGGATTTCCATAAGCACAGAGGAAAGAAAGACTCTGCCACAAGGCCATAAGGTCTCTCTGATCTCCCACACCTCACGTGGTGCTCTGTGGTATCTTCTGAAGAAGCTTTTCTCTCAAGCTCCTCTCACTCCTCTCACTTCCATCCCAAACATTCCTGCTTTGAAGATTCTGGGGGAGTTTTAGAGGCTTTGTTGCGCTCAGTTCTTATCCCTGAAACAACATTCTGGTGCCAGGAGTGTTTTATTTTCAGGGTACATTTATTTGCTGCTGTGTGTCATATTTTTGATTTGGGAGTTATTGGTTAGAAAGTGTTCACAGTGGGCTCTGAGAAGCCACCCAAATGCCTTTCTCTGTTTCAGCCTCGTGTGTCATCTCCTGGTTGACACCTGATACTCCTAAAAACAGTAACTGATCCAGGGAAGTGACCTGCTCCTGATTTTAAGAAATTAAAGACATGGCTCATGGCTAAATCATTTTAGTAGGACTAAATAATGGGTGAAATTCTGGGTTTCCCAGCTCAAGAGAGATAAGAAGCTTTTGGAAAGACTCCAGTGGAGGCTCTGAAGATGCTGAGGGGCTGGAGCATCTCTGTGCCAGGCCAGGCTGAGAGCCCTGGGGCTGTTGAGCTGGAGCAGAGCAGCCTGAGAGAGGAGCTGAGCAATGCTGAGCAAGAGCTAAAGGGCCCTGGGGGCAAGAGGATGGGGCCAGACTCTGGGCAGTGGTGCCAGGGACAGGACAAGGAGTAACAAGGGGCACAAACTGGAACTCAAGAGGTTCCATCTGAACCTAAATGAGGAAACACTTGTTTGGTGTGTGTTGGAGCCTGTCCAGAGAGGGTTTTGAAAGCTTTCTGACAGGTTTTCCTATGCCCTGGCAGAAGATTTGCCTTCTAACATCTTTATCTCCACTCCTCTTTGGAGGGACACCTCTCTCACAGGACTATTCAGTTGAGCATCCAGGTATTCATGAAATATTTAATATCCATTAATACCTGGGTATTTAATGAATCATGTGCTTGTCACCACTGTGGTGAACAAGACCAGGAAATACTCCTCCTTTTCAAAAATATCCATGGCCAGTGTGCCCTGAAGCTTCCCAGTCTCTTAGGAACATGAGCATGTGAATGATATTTCCCAAAATTGCAGATTTAAGGTAAAAAAAATAATAGTAGTGGAAAAAAAAATCTGCTTTAGGGCATCTTTGTAGCTTGCAGGATGTTCATCTGCTAAGTCAGACTGAATGCATGTTGCTCCCCACCTCTCTCAGGCATTTTCTGCTCTCTCAGACATGGATTTACTTTTTGTCTCCTCCTGCTTTCCACCCAGGGAATCCAAACATTCCGAAACCTCGCCGGATCCTGCGCTCCTCCTGGGGCAGCAATCCCAACTTCCGAGGATCCTACTCCTACACACAGGTTGGCTCCAGTGGGGCTGATGTGGAGAAACTTGCTAAACCACTGCCTTATGCTGAGAGCTCCAAAACTGCTGTGAGTATGGCCAGAAACTGTTCTGAATGTGGCCCAAAACTGCTCTTGAGTGTGGCCCAAACTTGCTCTAATTATGGTCCAAAGCTGATGTGAGTGTGGCCCAGAACTGCTCTTGAGTGTGGCCCCAAAACTGCTCTAATTATGGCCCAAAACTGCTCTTGAGTGTGGCCCAAAACTGCTGTGAGTGTGGCCCCAAACTGCTCTAATTATGGCCCAAAACTGCTCTGAGTGTGCCCCAAAACTGCTGTGAGTGTGGCCCAAACTTGCTCTAATTATGGCCCAAAAGGGCTGTGAGTGTGGCCCAAAACTGCTGTGAGTGTGGCCCACAACTGCTCTTGAGTGTGGCCCAAAACTGCTCTAATTATGGCCCAAACCTGCTCTTGAGTGTGGCCCAAACCTGCTCTTGAGTGTGGCCCAAACCTGCTGTGAGTGTGACCCAAAACTGCTCTAATTATGGCCCAAACCTGCTCTTGAGTGTGGCCCAAACCTGCTGTGAGTGTGGCCCAAAACTGCTCTAATTATGGCCCAAAACTGCTCTTGAGTGTGGCCCAAACCTGCTGTGAGTGTGGCCCAAAACTGCTCTAATTATGGCCCAAAACTGCTGTAAATTTGGCCCCAAACTGCCCTAATTATGGCCCAAAGCTGCTGTGAGTTTGGCCCAAACCAGTGCTGTGGTGGGAAGATGAATGTCACACTGAGCAGAGGGGCTTCTGGGGGGGAGGTTGAAAGGGACAGGTTGAGTCTCTATTTTTTTTGGTACCCTCTGGACAAATGATGCACATAGGATTTTTCCTCTGATGTTTGGAGTCCCAGCATCTCTGGGATTCTCACTCTTTTCTCTCTGAAATGATCACAGAATCATTAAGGTTGGGAATGACCTTCAGGATCAAGTCCAACCATCTACTTAATATTATCCTGACCACTAAACCCTGTCCTGAGGTGCCACAGCTGGATGGTTTCTGAACCCCTCCAGGGATGGAGATTCCACCCCCTCCCTGGGCAGCCTGTTCCAAGGCCTCACCACTCTCTCAGTAAAAAAACATTTCCTATTATCCAACCTAAACCTTCTCTGGAGCAGCTTCAGCCCATTTGCTCTCATCCCATCACTGGGATGAAGAGACCAACCCCCCCTCACTGCACCCTCCCTGCAGGCAGCTGTAGAGAGCAGTGAGGGCTCCAACCTTCACCCTGACATCTCTCTCAACCACTAGACCAGAGCCTCAAGTGCCACTTCTGCTCATTTTTTAACCACCTCCAGGGGGTTTAAATCCCTCCTGGGCTTTTGAGAAGGAGCCCTCTGGAAACACTGCTTTTCAGGGATGCTCACGGGGGTGTGGGTGGGCATGGAAACCCTCCTTTCCTCTGCCTCCTGGTGAGTGCTGCTGAGCTTTTCTGCTGTTCTTGTCCCCTCCAGCCCATGCAGGTGATGTTTTCAGGGGAGGCCACTCATAGGAAGTATTACTCCACCACCCATGGAGCTGTGCTGTCTGGGCAGAGGGAGGCTGCTCACCTCATCGAGATGTACCAGGACCTCCTGCAGTGCCAGAGCTGAAAGGTCCCATCTTTGCCAACACCACCAGCTCCCCAAGCCTGGCACAGGTCTGTGGAGGGGTTCTTTTATTTCCTTTCATTTCTGTTGGCAGTAGAACAGCCTTTATCTTTTTCTTTCTATTAAAAAAAAAATAAAATAGAAACCCTAACTGATTAAAATCATAGCCATGGATAGCTTCATTTTGTGCTGTATTGTTAACAGGGAAGGGTGCTCCTCTTGTCTGGGAAACTTGTTTCTTTGTCATTTTAATTCTCATTTCACTTTTGGTGCCTATCAAATATGTTATTGTTTCTTTTTCCTTTCTGTATTGTAAGTGCCTTCTATACTAAAATAAATGTCATAAAAAAGACCTGGTGCTTTGAGACTTCATGGATGCTTTGCTCAGTGACTTGCAACTCTCCTGTCCCAGCAGCCCTGCTCCAAATTCTGTCCCCATCTCTCTGCCAGGCCCCCAGAAGGTCTCCCTGGAGCTTCTCCTCTGCAGGCTGAACCTCCCCCAGCTCTCCCAGTCTGTCCCAGTCCAGGCTTCCAGCCCTCCCAGCATTGCGGGGCTTCTTCTGGCCTGCTCCAGCAGCTCCCTGCCTCNCCTGCCTCAGCTGAGGACTCCAGAGCTGCCCCAGCCCTGCAGGGGGGTCTCCCCAGAACCCTGGGAGCAGAGGGGCAGGATCCCCCCCTCCCCTGCTGCCCAGGCTGCTGGGGGCTGTCCCAACCCAGTAGCAGGACCTTGCACTTGGCCTGGTTGAACCTCATGAGGTTCACACAGTCCCACCTCTCCAGCCTGTCCAGGTCTTGCTGAATATGGGACCTGAACCCCCAGAGGACACTTTCTTGCTGGAATGTTCAGCACAGGAGGGTTTGGAGCTCAGCCTTTGCTCTTGGAACCTCCAGGGGCTGTCACTGCAGGGGTGGAGGCTTCATCACATCATGCTTGGCTCTGCTCTTCTGGGTTAACAGCTTCCCTGAGGACTCATGGACAACTTGCCCATTTGTTAATGAGTCCATGTGTTGACTTGTGCTTTAATTACACGTCCTCCAGCTTAACAGGAGCACCCTCCCCAGCCTAAGCAGCCTCTGAACTGTGCAGATGTGTGTCAGCAGGCACAGATGTTCCCAACCCACAAGGTTTTCCCTTGACCTTGTGAAAGGTGCCATCTGGAATGAGAAAAAAACACCACTTAAAAACACCACTTCTTTTTTTTTTTTTTGCCTTGGAGATCTCAATCCTGCTCTGTTTTAAAGTCAAAATGCAGACATCAGCAGAGTTTAAAATCTCTCAAGTTTCCAGCAATAAAGAAAAATAACCCACCACATTTTCAGAGTGCAGGAGATGCTGGTTTAGCTGCTGCCTTATCTCCCTGCCCTCCCCTTCTCCCTCTGCCTGGCTGCTGGCCAGGGGCTCCTGCAAGGAGTGCAGAGTGTGTCTGTTTTGGCATCTGCCCCCCCACGTGTGGAGGGTGCAGAGTCTCCTTGGCCTCCTACGAGGTGTCTGGGGTTGGAGCCACGTTGCTGAACTGCAGCTCTTCAGATGTGGGATGTCCAGTTGATAAACGAGTTCCAGAGGGGTCCATCCTTCCAAGGATGGAAAGGGAGAGAGAGGGGGGAAAAAAAAATCTTGGATATTTTCTCCTTTGCCTATCCCTAGGGTGAGCCACTGACTTTTTAGAAGCACTCAGGCTGGAAAAGCCCCTTGGGATCACCCAGTCCAACCATTAACCCTACTCTACAAAGTTCACCCCTCAACCATGTCCCTCAAACCACCCTGAAACGCATCCAGAGGTGGGGACTGAATCACGGCACGGGGTCGGGGGGACCTGCTGCAGTCGGAACCCGAAGCAGGGAAAGGTGATTTTTTGCTGCCATCTTGTGGCATCACCATCGTGTCTGGAAACACTGCATTTTACACGTTCCGAGAACCATGTGCACACTGCACGGGTGTCTGTGAGCACACACACGGTCCAGGGAGCAGATCGTTTATCAGTGAGTTTGTTTCCAGTCCATGGGGATGAAGAGCTCAGTAACCCAGGTACCTGAGACACCCCTGGGGGTCTGCCAGGAGCTGTGGGAGGTGGGCTGGTGGGCTGTGAGCGTGGCTAGTTGGGAGAAAAGGAGCCTGAGGGTTGAGTTTGTGGCTCTGCAGCTTCCTGAGGAGGGAGGTGGAGAGGGAGGTGCTGAGCTCCCCTCCCTGATCTTCAGTGACATGTGGGAACGGGTCAAAGCTGCACCAGGAGAGGTTCAGACTGGCGATAAGAAAGTATTTGTGGCTGCTAAAATACTACTGCATGGAATTTTCCTCCCCGTGGGATCGCAAAGATTCTCACCAAGCTGTGACCTTGGTGGCAGCTGTTTGTAAAACAACAGAAAGATGTTTTGACTCTGGGTGTTGTGGCACCCCAGCCCATCTCCCCGGGGGGTGGCTGGCTTCTTGGCCAATTACCTTGAAGTTAAAAGGGTATAAAAAGAGCTGTAAATTAATAAATAAAGGCTTTTTGGGGAAGAAGATCGTCTCTGCCTCATCTTTCCTCCAGCAACTGGCCGATAAACGACATGTGGTGAGCCCGAGGTGACTGGAACACGCAGAGACCCAAGCCGAGCTTCTCTGCAGGTACGCTGTGCCCGCCGCCCTTCCCCGCTCCCTCCCTCCCTCCCCGGGGTGTTGGATGGAAAGGACACTATGGAGCACTCTGGTTCAGAAGCCAGTAAGGTTTTCAC
>VYZU01083399.1:7567-23455 GCA_013401355.1 Ceyx cyanopectus | reverse complement strand
TTTGCTAGGGCAGAGGGGGAGAAAAATCTCCTTCAACTTGCTAGTCACACTCTTTTTAATGCACCCCAGGGTACCATTGGCCTTAACTACAAGAACACACTGCTGGCTCATGGATAACCTGTTGTCTACCTGGACTCCCAGGTCTTTCTCCATAGAGCTGCTTTCCATCAGGTCAACACCTAGCCTCTACTGGTGCATGGGATTATTACTCCCCAGGTGCAGGAACCTACACTTGCCTTTGTTGAACTTAATAAGATTCCTCTCCATGCAACTCTCCAGCCTGTCAAGGTTTCCCAAAGCATTGTTATAATAGGTTTTTTTCTGAAAGTCACCCTTCAAAATGTCAGTTCAAAATAGGTTGCAATATGTTTTACATGAGATCTTTATTCCCGTAACTTTCTTTTTTTTTCCTTAATTAAACAAAGTTCTGCTAGGTCACAATTCCTTGTTTCCTTGTCCTATTTTTTTTCTCTTAAAGGTAAATTGACAAAACTGTCAGGATGCAAGCTATTCTGGGTTGAACTATCCTTCTCCCTCTGCATCTGGGGGATGCTGCAGCTCATGAAGTTCTGATGACTGAGGAGGGAATAATCAGCAATTTTTGTTTCTTTGCAGTAGAAGTTTATCTAGTCTCTGAAATTATCTGTATCTGTTCTTTCTTCCAATTAAGACAACTTATATAACAGACATGAACTATTGAGAATAGGTCACTGCACATATAGGTGCTCTATACTTAACAAATCAATATTCTCATTTTGAGTAACAATTCAACATCTCTTTTTTTTTTTTTCTGTCCATCACTAAGCTGATTTTAAAATTCTCTATAATGTTTATAAATATGTATCAACCACACACAGAAAACAAAGTACTGAGAGAATAAAATGGATCTGTCCCAGGTTACTCAAGCCTATGTAAAAAGTCACAGAAGACATTAAGAACCTCAAATCCTATTCCCCAGCTTTCTTCTTCATTCAGAAGAAAAGCTGTTCCTGTTTGCAAAGCTCCTGTCAAAGAGCTGCCTGCACCTGGGCCATTTCATACTGAAGTAGACAGGAGCCTTGTCTGCCTCCAAGGATACTAAATCTTTTGCATTCTTCTCATTTTTTTCCCCCAGTGCCAAGCCACAGAAACCTGCTTCTGACTGAAAACTTGGAAATCTTGGTGTCAGCTCACTTCTGCTTATCTTAGCAGTCACATAAGGATCTGAAAGTGCTGCCTTCCAAACCAGTGCCTGTACCTATTTGATTATGGAAACGAATGCAGAGGTCCTAGCACTCGTGAAAAATCCTAGCCTGGTTGGCATATTAATCTGATAACCCGTCTACCCTGGGAGGAAAGAATTCATTAAATACTGCTTTGTAGATATTCCATAGTTTTAACCCTGAGGCGTGATGCAAAAGACCTGGTCTCACAATGCAATCGCAGAGAGGCAAATGAGCATAGATGGGATGCAGCAAAGAAAGATAAAGATTGCATGAGACAGAAAAAAAAAGATAAATCAAACAGGATCTGAGATCTGATTAAATCCATCGAACTTTCTCTAAGGACTGTCAGTTTAGAAGAAAAGTTAACCAGGGAGGGATATCATACATAAATCAAGAGTGATACAAGGAAGGTGGATTTGAGCTAGGCACTCCTTGTCTCTTCCACCACAAGAACTAAAAGGCATCAAATAGGAATCATAGGAGCCATGTTCAAAGCAAACACAAATATGTGTCTCATTACAGATTATGGAATTCCTGGACAAAGGAAGCTAAAAAGAGATGCTAGGCTCTTGTGTGCCAAATGGAGAAGAACTGTTCCAAAAAGACATTATTAGGGATTAGAAAATGCACAGAAAAATGGGAGTCATGTTCTATAGGTATCACAGAATCACAGAATGTTGGGAGATCAAAGGGACCTCTAGAGATCGAGTCCAACCCCCCTGCCAATGAAGGATCACCCAGAGCATGTCGCACAGAAGTGCATCCAGACGGGTTTTTTAAATCGCTAGAGAATGTGACTCCACAACCTCTCTGGGCAGCCTGTTCCAGTGCTCTGTCACCTCCACAGTAAAGAAGTTACTCCTCATGTTGAAGTGGAACCTTCTATGCTCTATTTTATACTCATTGTTCCTAGTCCTATTGCTAGGCACTACAGAGAAGAGGTTGGTTCCTTCTATTTGACACCCACCATTCAGATATTTGTAGGCATTATTAAGGTCCCTTCTCAATCTTCTCAAGACTAAATAGCCCCAGTTTCTTCAGTCTTTCTTCATAGGGGAGATGCTCAAGTCCCTTAATCATCCTCATAGCTCCCTGTTGGACTCTTTCCAATAGGTCCCCATCTCTCTTAAATTGAGGAACCCAAAAATGGACACAGTATTTCAGGTGTAATCAGACATGTAGAAAGTAACAGTGACAAGAAGTGTTAAACATATTAGTATTATATATAATATTATATCATAACCACCTTGTACAGCCACAACCAGCTACAGTTGCTTAGCTATAGTTAAAACTAGAGTATTAAGTAGATCAACCTTTTGTTTGATCAGTATGGCAATTCTGGTTCTTCTTATCTCAAAGTTTTCTTAAGCAGGCCTGACACAATCTGTTCACAAATAGTTACATTTTGCTGTAATAAGATGAAGCCCATTGGTTTGGTCTGAAATCATTAGTTAGAAGAGCATTGCAGGGCAGAATGCCAAGGCCTCACACTGTTAACCAGAATATTTGTCTCTGTGTGGACTCCTCACCTGCACTGACTGCAAGACTCCATGACCTGCCCTACTGTGTGATCATATGGACAGACACATATAATTTATGCTTGATCTTGATGCACCACCATTCAGTTGCTCCCCTTAACTAGTTCTCTTACCTAGAAAAGTATATTTACTTATATTTATTTAACATAATACTCCTATAGGCAAGCTAATCTGACAAATCAAGAGACCAATACTGGCTGGTGATATAAAGGCAACGATGGTGCAGGCTTTTGTTTTCCTACATACACCTATTTCCTAGCTAACATGCTTTAATGGAATTGTCATAGAATCATAGAATGATTTGGCTGGAAGAGATTTTTAAGATCATCAAGTCCAGCCATTAACCCTACACTACCAGGGTCCCTAAACCGTGTCCCTCAGCACCATGTCTACATGATTCTTAAACACCTCCAGGGATGGGGACGCAACCACCTCCCTGGGCAGCCCATTCCAATGCCTAACAACCCTCTCTGGAAAGAAATTCTTCCTGATATCTAACCTAAATTTCCCTTGGCACAACTTGAAGCCATTGCCCCTCGTCCTGTCATCTTTAACTAAGGCAAAGAGGTCGACCCCCACCTCCCTATAACTTCCCTTCAGGTAGTTGTAGAGAGCAGTAATGTCCCCCCTGAGTCTCATCTTCACCAGACTAAACAATCCCAGCTCCCTCAGCCTTTCCTCATAGGAGAAACTCTCCAGTCCCTTCACCAGCTTTGTTGCCCTTCTCTGAACCTGTTCCAGTACCTCAACATCCTTCCTGTAATGAGGGGACCAAAACTGGACACAGTACTCAAGGTGAGGCCTCACCAGTGCCAAGTACAGGGGTACAATCACCTCCCTGCTCCTGCTGGCCACACTGTTCTTGATCCATGCCAGGATGCTGTTGGCCTTCTTGGCTGCTTGGGCACACTGCTTGCCCATATCCAGTCGGCTGTCTACCAGCACCCCCAAGTCCTTCTCCAAAGTGCAGCTTTCCAGCCACTTCTCCCCAAGTCTGTAACACTGCAGGGGGTTGTTATGTTATGTCACTAGTAAGGGAGAACAATTAATTTTTCATAGTCTCTCACCTCACAGCCTCTCTACTGAGTTTGACAAGGAAGGGAGACAATTAGCAGCTATGGTGAGGTGTATGCATATTTTATGAGTGATCTGTCAGATAGAACACAATCCATTTTCATAATGTGTTTAGACAATGAACTGGGGTGTACTTGAACTGCTGACCCCGTACACTAAACCACCATGTGGTATTGCCACCCTCTTGAGCCAAATACTGATTCAGAATAATTTTTTTTTTATGTGACTAAAAGCAGTTATTTTTTTTTAAAAAAACATAAACAATCTAATAATCCCAACACTTGTAGATAAAAATACATATCCAAGGCTTGCTTTATTTTTTTCCTTAAGCATAGCTGCTACTGTATTATTAACTATGGAAAGTGAATCTGAATAAGAAGGAAAGTTGTACAATATTAAAAAGAGATTAACATCAGTAGGTGGATTTCAAATGTCATGAGATGCATTTTAATCCTATGATGTACAGATACATACCATAGCTACACATACAGTAGCATCACTGATGGATTTGCTCCTTACAGAGCTCTAATGGTGACACCAACAAGTGACAAGATATTTGTATTTCCAGTTGTACCTGGATGAAGGAATGTAAAATGCAGCTCAAAAAAGAACTATAAAATCAAGTTCATACACTGAAGTATACACAAGTGTATGATTGTGTATGAGGTTCATACACAATCATACACTGAGGTAATAGAGTATGAAGCCTTGAAGCCACAGGCTATTTTCTTCCAGTAATAGTTACTGCATGTTATGCTGCCAATTTCATCTTTATTCTAAAGAAATAATTTCATCTGATCAGAGCAGGAGTATATGCTGTAGTTGTCAATCTAAATTCAAGTTCATGAGAGTGAGCTATCAACAGTATTTAAGAGGTAAATTTTGAAAACTTCTGTTCCCTGAATAGTTCAAGTGAGGGTGTCTGGATCCTTGGTCCAGTCTGATGCATGTATGTTTGGCTATGGCTACAAATACCTCTTTGGTAACTTCTAGGATGCAAAATTAGAAGCATTGTGTCTTCATTTTGAGGTTATTCTAAGTAACTAAGACCTTCAGATTTCTTTGAAAACAGCTACAAAATTGGTTTTAAATATGGGGCCAAGTCAAATCGATAGGCACAATAGGTCTAATATTTGAGAAAATACAGAATTTGAGGCTAGTTTTATACACAGCTCTGCTGTTTCTTCTTTTCCTTCGCTTGCTCCTGCATCCCCAATTCCCTTCAGTTTTTCATCTTTCATGTCTCCCTAGTGACAGTTCCAGTAAAGCATTAATTTGTTCAGGAAAGCTCACAGAAATGAACCCACTAACATCACGACAGTTTCCAGCAGCAAACAAGCTTTCTGCAGAAAACTGCTGAATCGGCCATCAGCCAACTCCTGCTTCAGCACTCCACATGGAAGATGCAAAATGAACAAGTTCTTGATCATTTGTATCACAGACATATAATTTTTATTTATTTATTTTACCATCATGACAGGCTCCCCATCCAAAGGCACCAACAGTGTGAAGAGATAAGCATGTGACTGAACTTAGTGTATAGCAATTCCTGCAATTTATATTAAATTATATGGTTATATTTCAGCTATCTTTGGGAGCTTTAATCTCTCCAAACAAGAGTGGACAGAATTTAAGAATATTACAGGGAATAATCCTAATCTGGCCCTAAGGTATAGCCTAGGCGATTTAAAGCAATTTCCTTCTGTAAAATCTACAAAAATACAAGAGTTCAGCAGAACAACATTCAAAAAATGCCTGGGGATAAGAATAATTGACCTAACAACATTCACCTTTAATGCTGTTTTATTTCCAACAGCTACTGTTTTCCCTTTCATACAGCAACAATCTGAGTAGTGTTGCATCCTTGCAATGGAAGCAGCTATTCCTGGACATGTAGCCTCTTCCACATATGCATGAAAGAACTCTGAATGGCAGATAAATTACTTCTTATATGTTTTAATTAGTCCTGGCATTCTGTTTCAAAGCTTAAGCACTAAAAAAGATGAAAAGAAAAGTAAATAGGGTAAGGAAGGATAAGAGAAGAGATGACATTAATGATAAACAACCTGTTTTGAAAACAATTCAAAGTGTCCAAAAGCCTGAGAATAACTGTGCCAAGAAGTCCTGCTTCAATCATTTCCTTTATGATAAGCATATTGTATGAAGAGAAACCTTATAAAATCAGCTTTGTGTTATACTCAAGGGATTATTAATAACTGAGTTTTATTCAAAGTCCATGGTTTTAGTGGGTGTTTAGCATGTGAACATGGGTAAGCATTTGTTTAAATGCCATACTAAACAGAAATGGTTCCCTCAATGACAGCCTCAGAATTTAACACATAAGTGTATATCTATAGCAAGAAATTCTTCAATTTGGTTGACACTTTCATGCAGGAGAGTACAGTTATATAATTCATTAATAACCTTTAGGAACAGTCCCTAACACATTGCTGGCCCATGCCAACTGATTCTTTCACATATGGAGCCCAAGTTTTGCTCAGCCACTGCTGCATCTGAAAGATCACTCCCAACATACAGCCTCTGCACACTGCCTATGCAAGGGTGTAAAAGCATATGTTAGTATGACTGAAAGTCATTCCTTGCCAGATGTACTCAGTGCCTGCAAACTTCTCCAAGCACATTGAAATTATTACTGTGCACACAGCTAGACAGTCCTGCTGAATTCAAATGGGATTGCTCCCGAGACAAATGAGGAGTTACTTAACCTGCCTGAACTTGCGTGGGAGAAGTTGAGGAGAGCTCCCATTAGCTAAGCTAGGGAAGCAGTAACGGAAAATCAGGGTGATGCACGAAAGGATGGCCTCCTAAATTGTTATATCTGTCAAAATTTCTTGCCTGCTTAAAATTAGATGGGTCAGAATGTTGAAGCTGACTGTGCATCAGACCTCTGCTCTTCCAATATCAGAAATTCAACTCAAGACAAAAAGGCACCACCATCCCTACCTAGTACTCTGCTTCAGATTCTACAGGGTACTAGCAAATAATCTTTCTGCTATGAAGTAGAATGATATGTTCACAAAAATCCAAAGCAATTCTTCTTATGTCAAAGGACATCCATTTCCTTCTCATTGGTGTAATCCCCAATGTAATGACCTCTGGACCTGCTCTTGTCTAGTCAGATCTATGCAAACTACGTTTTATTTCACTTCTGAGTGGCAGAATAGTTTATAGGAACAGAAATGCACTAAATCATAATGACCTATAAAGTCAGAGACCTCTGATTTCAGCCTCCTTAGTATAGGGATCCTTGACTACCCATTCAGACAGGCTCACTGTCAAAATTTAAATGATAATCATATTGTTTAAACATGGACATTATGTTATGATTGCACACAAATATTTATTGGATTAATGGCTCACAGTGGTATCAAGTAGATTTGACTTAATTTAGGGTTTTTGCCTCTTTCTACTGGAATTGTCATTGAAGGACTAAAGATATTAGATAAAATTCCCTTCGGTACTTCAGAAATATGAACAAAACAGATCGATCTATCAAGGCTTTAGTTAAATCTGACTATCAGCCAGACAACTTTGTCCAAGGAAACTACCAGACACTGCTGGGACCTTTAACACAACATCACATCACTTTAAGGCTGTATTTCCTTCTCTGGTTTAAAACTGCTATTCTGATCTACCCTTGAGATCTCTGCTTTATTTCTTTTCTTTTAAAAATCTTCAGAACAAAAGTAAAGGCAACCCCAGAGTCTTCAAGTGGTTTTATTTTCATTCACTCCTCATCTTCTGCTTTCTTGACACAGCTGACAGCAGATAGGTGCTAACATCTGTATAGTCGGAGATTATTCTCGGATGTGATTGAAAAGAAAGACACCCAGAAAAGCAGGGAGGAGAAAATGCCAATCTACACAGCCACAGTGCAACTGAGGTTTCAGAAAGGAACACTTCTATTTTCTTACCTAAACTTTGAAAGAAGGTGGAGATTGGAAAGAAATCAAAACCAAAGGCAGCCCTTACAGTGATCTAAGAACTGGAACATAAGCCACATAGGGAACAAGTCAAAGAGTTAAAAAAACCCAAACCAACAAGGAATATGATTATAGTCTAATATCTTAAAAAAAAAAAAAAAAGGATTAAGGAAGGAAATTTATTAATAACCTTAGAAGATAAAAAACAGAAATAGTGAGAAATGAAGACAGGTAGACATCAGTCTAGTCATCAGATCAAGGCTCTTAACAGTCAGAATGAAGACAGCAGCTGATTCTGTTCTCCAGAGATCTTGAGATCCTCATTACAGACATTCAAGAGGTTAAATACTACATCAGTTAAGAACATGTCAAGGACAAAAAGCTCTGTGACACAAACAGGGCTGACAACAGGTGACGTGTAAGGGCTGCTTGCGTTTGTTACACCACTGTCGGAAAGAGCGCCGCTGGATGAACAACTCGACTCAGTATGAGTACATCGTTCTCTTAAATGGAGCTACAAATTAAGCTAATATGTCTAAGTCATGCCCCCTTCAGCCGGAGTATCGGCTGGACCTCAAAGTAACGATTGCAATCAATGTGATTGTATCATGCATCCTTCATCTTTATTCACAAACATTCTACATTTATAGTGATCCTAGAAGTAAACAAACCCTTCTACATTTATAGTAATTCTAAAAGTAAAACGTGTTTACATCTTTACTATTGGTCAAACAGCAGANGGAATGTAGAAAATAGAACTTTGTCCACCTGCAAAACTTTGCCTGAGAAACTGCTAGCTTCACAGAGGGGGAAGATGATAACTGCTATTTCTGTAGCTCTGCTGTTTGACCAATAGTAAAGATGTAAACACGTTTTACTTTTAGAATTACTATTGGTCAAACAGCAGAGCTACAGAAATAGCAGTTATCATCTTCCCCCTCTGTGAAGCTAGCAGTTTCTCAGGCAAAGTTTTGCAGGTGGACAAAGTTCTATTTTCTACATTCCGAGAAAAAAGGAAGGAATCTTGTATCAGTACTTTGAGGCCTCTTCAGGATTAGCTACAAGGACAGATTCTCACAGCTCCTTCACAGTTGCTTATTAGTCTTACCAACATGGGTTGTTCACTGACAGTAAATCATGACCTTTTCCTGTGAGAAAACTCTCCACACACCACCTTCAGATTTTCTTTGGAATTGAGGTATTCAGAGTAGATTGTCTGGCAGGCAATAAACCAGTGAATGGGTCACTCTGAATGGGTAGAAAGAAAACTAGCAACACTGCAACAACAACAAGTCTTTCCAAACATTCATTTTAAAATAAAGTTTCATAATTCTAGGTGAAAAGCAACAAAAGATAAACTTCAACCTTATTTCATCTCCTTTTCTCAAACACTCTACCAGCTTCAAAAAGTACAGGCAGGACAGATTGTCATTAGGGCCAATAGCTCTACAGATGAGTGACATTTAATGCAAGGTGAGCTTGGTCTTTTTTGTTGTTCGAGTTGGGGTTTTTTTCCCCTAGTTTGTCAGGTGGGACAAAATGTGTTTGCTTTGGCAAAGGTAAGATAGCCATCGGGTCTTGTATTTACACAGATAATTCCCCTCTGCCTCTCAAAACACATGGGTTTTTTTTTATATGGTTAACAAAGATAGCAGTTTAGAAGACGGTTACTGAGCCCTGCAGTCAGAACCCAGCAGTAAGCATTAACTGAAAAATGAAATGAGAGAGGAGAGAAAACTAGAAAATCCAACCTCTATGAAGAAGCAAAACTTAATCCTTTTAAAACTTAAGGTTGATTATTTAAGTTTGAGGGTCTTAAATTTAATTGAATTTAATTTTCATTGTAATCAGTCACCCAGACCCTAAGACTCATGACTGCTCTTTACCTTTGAAAACATAACATTAACTACAAGACTGCAAGATAAAAACATATCAAAATGGATTTGCTTTTGACTTCTGCTTTTTGAGCAAACACACATGCCCTGACTTCAAATTTTCGTCTCCTATAGCTTTGGGCAGCAACTGAATTTAATTTGTTTGTTTTTGTAAGGTAGGAAGTCATTTAATCACATACCTCCAAATGTCAGGTCTTTAAGAAATAGAGGAAATAATGTGAGATATGATAACATAGTATCCTTCTGATGCCCAACATTTGCTGTTATTTTTCCCCTAGTTTGCAGTTTAATGAGTAATAACTAACTACAACTATTGTTAGCTTGGCCCTCTCTAGCAAAGACATACACCCTTAAGTTCACCCATATACCCTGTAAGTTCATAGAGGAGAGAGACACAGAAAAGGTCTACANAAACTAGTTTGATTTTCAATTATTTTATCTCTCACAGAAAAGTGTTTATATGTAGGAGGAAACAGGACATCCACTGACAACTATAAGGCTATTCCTGTATGAAATAAAGGTGAAATTTTTGCCTACTGTTGGAATCCATTCCTGTTTACCAGCTGCCTTTTTAAAAATCGTTGAGTCATACTCCTGCTTGCCAAGATCTGTCATAACCAGACAGCTTCCTGGTTTCTATAGCTACTTGGCCTCTGGAANTGATTCTATGATTCTATAAATCCTCATTTTACAACTGGGAATCAGAAGGAAGCATCAAAACAACTCACATATATCAGAAAAGTGCTTTACTAAACTGATTGAGCATTCTTCATGTGACTAAATGTTTTGATGACGGGTGCTATAAGTGATATATCATGGAAAGGAAGGAAAAAAAAATGTGGCTTTTCAGAAGACTGGTTTTCTACATCTCTGACCAAAGTCTTGACCTCCTGTCTAAGTACACTCTTAGAAACTCTGAAAATTCCAAAACATATTCATTAGATATCCAAGAAGTTATTAACATATGCGTCTGCCCAATCTCTGCCTAGTCCCACATGGGCAATTACTTTATTATGGTTTTAGGGTGGTGNTCCAATGCACAAACCCCAGAGAGACACTCAGATCTGACTGAGAGGATTTCATGCTCATGTATTGCAGCTGTTGAGAAAGAAGTCCCAGAGGGCTTAACTTAAAGCTTTGAAAGCTCTGTATTTGCTTTAAAATGCATTAACAAAAGGCTAGAGTTGAAATCCAAGTGGATCCTCTTGTGTGTTTGCTGNCTGACAAACCTGCAGAACCAGTTTGAACAGGTATCCTCATTACCTTCTTTGTCCTGGTCAAAGACCATTCATTCTGTTCCCTAAAGAATCCATGCAAGCTTGCAAAACAAGTGCTGATACATACAATAATTAGTTTAGGTTAGTATTAGAAGCTGACAGAGCAAGATTAGAAAGGTTTCCTTATCAGCTATAGACCAAAAATAAAGATTTATTTTTTGCTGATCTTACATTTAGCTCTAAAATAATAAAATGCATAAAATATGGCAGCAATATGTCTAGCTGAAATACATACTATCACATTTCATCTCATACTTGGAAGGTTTGCATCGCCCAAATTCAATACAGGATATTTTACCATCTCTCCTCTAGGATTATTACAGTGTTTTCAGTCCTGATTAACTGCCCATGAATTGCATATCTGCAAGGTCATGGCCGAAAAATTAAGATGCATTTCTCCCCTCAGAAACAGTGGCAGGGTCTCTTTCCCANGCTCCTCTTCTACATACCTGATAACTGTCATCTTTACATAATAGTGAAGCTGAAAATTGATGTGGAAAGCATATTTTTTAGAAGGTTCCTATTTTTTTTTTTCAATTTACTGTTAAATTTGTTCCAGTAATAGAATAATATTAGGTGAGTTTAAAAGGCTTTCAATATTCAGATGTACAAAAATTTAGTCTTAATTCCAGCTGCAGCTGAGCTCAATGTTTGCTACTGAGGCTACTGAATTTTCCTCTATGGCAGAAAATTCTGAGGTGTTACTGCAGGATGGCAGCTTATCCTGCAGTGGGGATCCTTGAGGCTCATATTCAACCTAATCCATTTTTACACCTTTAAGAGAGATATCATCAACTCAAACATCACATGCCTGTTTGATCCTTATTTTACTGTTTTTTGTACCTGTTAAGGTTACAGTAGCTGGAAGAGATGAAAGATAAAATGTTTTTGTTGTGTTTTGCAGAAAGTAGACTTTGTGCAGTCTAGGCAGGCACAGGGTCTGGCCAGTCCCTCCCCCCCACCCCAAACCATCCTGCAAGCAGAGTTAAGAGAAAAATGCAACTGGCTCTACCCAGACTGATCTCAGCTCTTCGTAAGGCAACTCACTTGTGTAAGGGTAGACACATAGGCATATGTTTCTAAAGCTCTGCATAAAGCAGCATATGGAGAAAAAAAGTGCACAACAAGAAAAAGATGCCAATTCTTAACACCAAGGAAATTATCGGTAAATTGCACAGACTTAATGAAAAGATCTGGTGCTTATAACATGCTCCGTTATTTTTCTTTTCTTTTGACAACCCTGTATGTTAGCTGTGTTTCCTAAGCAGAAACTACAGAGCTATTCTTTGTTTTTTTTCTGCACTTGCACTTCAAAAAGATGGATTTTTCAAAACACCTAGAGGCAGAAAATAAATGTTTCTATAATTAAAAATAAAATCAAAATATATAAACAAAAACAACCATACAACTAGACTGTAGAATCAGGTCAGTTCAGGTCTTGATCTCAATTACATTTTCTGTCAAGTGGATCCCTTTGTGGAACTGAGACTTGATATTTTCTTCAGGAGCACTTACTATGGTACATTTACAAAGAATTTTTATTGCTTTTCAGTGACTGAAGTATATTTTTCTGTAATAAAACCCTTTATATGGGCTTTTCTTAGTGAGGTATTAATGTAAAACTGGCAGAAGTACATCTTTTCAGTGACATTAAGAATGTGTGTGGGGTGTTGTTTCAGGAAAATCCATGAACAGCAAAGCACCAAGGCACTGAGACTCCACTGCAAAGCTTTCTGGGTATCAGTTACTCCTGGAGGTCTAGGGACAGGACTACCATTCTGCTGCCCCATTTGACATATCTTGACTGGGGCAGATATGCCTGGAACTGCTGCACAATCCTTCCTGCACAGATGAAGTTGCCCATTGAGGTGCAGTTGGAGGTAGACTGCTGTTGAGACATGCAGTCCAGAGGGCTTAACTTAAAGCTTTGAAAGCTCTGTATTTGCTTTAAAATGCATTAACAAAAGGCTAGAGTTGAAATCCAAGTGGATCCTCTTGTGTGTTTGCTGTGGCATGTTAACAAAACCTCCCAGAGGAAGGCTGTCTGCTTACCTCAGCTTCCACAAAGACATGTTCAAGGCACAGGCAGCATGAATACACATAGGTATTGCTGTAAAATCCTTGAGCAGCAGGGATTTCTGGGAAACCAAGGTTTACATTGTTACTACCATCTGAGTTAGTTTGAGCATGGGCTTCAGAGTCATGGTAAAGACAGTATCCTTCCTTGTGTCTTCCATAACTCTAAAGTTACAGCATGTAAGAGGTTTCCCCACATATGCAAAGATTCTTGAAACCTACAAATAACAGTACCTCTAAGAGGATTAAGAACTTTCTGGTTTAGACCTTGCATTGTAGCACTAGACAGAAGAGGATCCCCAGAAGCTCCTTTTTATGTTTTCCCCCATTTCTGCCCCTTTCTGAGCAGTTCATCATTACAGAGTGGGAAGAAGATAGACACAAGCCTGCTTCAGCCCTGACACAGAAATACTGAGCACAGACCCTTCTCACAGATTTGGGTCAAGCCATCACAGAGCTAGAAACACTTCCAGGTTAGAAGGCAGGAATAACAAGCTTGAGTAAAGATACATGCTGTCAGTNAAATTTTCTTATTTACTTGGACTTATAGTATTTTGATGTGGTATTTTCTTACACCTTAATTATGAAATCAAATATTCAGTAATTTCCCACAAGCTAGAATTTCAAAACCTCATTTCAGAAACTCGGGCAAATAACTACTTGTTCCCTTACAGATATCACAGTGAATATACAGACATTTTGTGAAAACCAAGCCAAGAAGAAATGGTCAGTAAATTTGTATTTGAAAAAGTTTGTGACTTAAAGTGCGAGTAATCCAAGATACATGGACAGATATGGTGAAGGGAACACATGGAGCCTTTATAGATAAGCAGCAAAGTCTAGGTTATAAGCTAGCCCACTCTTTTATTCTTTATGTCAGCCTTGTATATGTTTTCTGCACAAAGCTGTCATGCATATCCATCAAGGTGAGGTCTTTTATCTCTGTTTTGACTCTCAGAACTTCCAATTCTACTCCTTCATACACATTCTTCCTTCCTGTGACTGTCTTCAGTCAAACACAGAGTCAAGCAGCGTTCTGCATTTTCCTCATTCAGACATGACATCACACTCACTCATCTTTGACCTGTGTCAACCATCAACCCTGAAACACATTACATTATTTGTTTTCCATTCTGACATACAGCCAAGAACTACATGATTATAGGATTAATTTAGATACACCTAGGTTATGTTGATCAACAATAACAGGGCCAGACAGCTTTAGAGGGACTACTTTGTTCTTCANGCAGTTCATCATTACAGAGTGGGAAGAAGATAGACACAAGCCTGCTTCAGCCCTGACACAGAAATACTGAGCACAGACCCTTCTCACAGATTTGGGTCAAGCCATCACAGAGCTAGAAACACTTCCAGGTTAGAAGGCAGGAATAACAAGCTTGAGTAAAGATACATGCTGTCAGTCTTCTTCCAGATTTCAGCAAGGCCTGGTACACTATTGAGTTTTCACTGCATCATGAAAAATTATGTCATCTTAATTTGCTTGAGGGTATCAAACTCAATGGTATTATATAGGTCCTTTTGTTTCCTAACATACTTGCAAGCCCATTAGAGAACAGCTTATTTTCAGGGAAGGATCCAAACATTTTGTTATCATACTCCATTTGTGTAGAACATTTTAGTACATTCATCCATTTTTATTTACATGAATGGGGGAAAAGGGTTGCATTTAGTTTGTAAAGAAGAGGTCTTAAAATAAAGCATTCGGTTTTGGAGCGTGCATGCCTTCTTAAACTTTATGAACCCATGATAAGACACCCAAGTTAGTAGCACAGATAAATATATGTCCCTGCCCTCTATTTCTTTGCTCAAGAGACACAACAGAGTAAGAGGGCTAAAAGAATTTCCCAGGACATAGAAGAAACATTCTCAATCTGCCAGAGTTTTATATAGTTTGGTCAGGTGAAGATGAACAGCTGAGCATATCACTCATTTTTCTATGAAGGAAGATTTGAGCAAGATAAGAAGCATCAAGAAGATGAGAAAGGCAAGTTCTGAGACTTGAATGGCCTTTGATTGGACTTCCTTCCCTGAATTTGAGGAGGAGAGTGTTTTTTGAACAATGTAACCATCAGTTACAGTGGCTCCTCTTGCAACTCTCACTGGTTTGCTATTGTGGAAATAAATTGACATATTTGCATGTGAAAGCTCTCTATATCATCTCTGGGCTCAGGAAAGTTTGAGAACTAACTGGTCTGGAGAAGAAAAAGAATATATTACTTTTAATGACACCCCCACTCCTNACCTAATGGAACAGTCAGCTGCCTCAGCATTCTGCCACATTAAAGGGATATTAGATTGTTCAGAAACAGGATTTACTTGGAACAGTTACCAACTATTTATACAGGAGATTTCCCATATATGGTCAACAGATACATTGTAATATGCATAAAAAGGACTGTTAATCTCAAAACTTTTAGTATAAGGAAACTTGCAAGAAAATATTTGTAATAAAGGAAAACAAAAGTACTGGATAGATCACTGGAAGCTGTTTATGACTGGCCACTAGGAATTCACCTTCTAAACTAGTTTGATTTTCAATTATTTTATCTCTCACAGAAAAGTGTTTATATGTAGGAGGAAACAGGACATCCACTGACAACTATAAGGCTATTCCTGTATGAAATAAAGGTGAAATTTTTGCCTACTGTTGGAATCCATTCCTGTTTACCAGCTGCCTTTTTAAAAATCGTTGAGTCATACTCCTGCTTGCCAAGATCTGTCATAACCAGACAGCTTCCTGGTTTCTATAGCTACTTGGCCTCTGGAAAGGATAAGGTGAAGGAAAGGTAGCTTTAAAAGCTATTTTTCCCCCTTTCTGCATCTCTCCAATGCACAAACCCCAGAGAGACACTCAGATC
>VYZU01083395.1:0-13269 GCA_013401355.1 Ceyx cyanopectus | reverse complement strand
GGGGGACTGCAACGTGTCATTGCAAAGGGGGGGTCTTCTGAGGAGACAACACCAAAAGGAGCATCTAGTGACATGATTGAGACCCATTTTGTTCAGTAAGAGAGAAATATGAGGGGTTTTGTGGCAAGCGCCAAACAGCTCTACAGGCTCTGGGGTCTGCTGTAGTAAACTCTGGTAGGTTTCCTTTGTGTATGATGGTGTTACTGATTCCTCTTGTATATTCAATCTACAGATAAATTTCCGCTGCAAACCTTCCTTCAGGGAGTCAGGATCCCGGAATGTACGGGAGGTGAGAGATGCGCCTTGAACGCTGCCCACATCTGCCTCCCCTTTGCAGTTTGGTGGCAAAGATGTCAGATGCTGCCAGTACATTGCCCATCAGACTGCAGGCATCATGCTGTCTCCATGGGGGTGGTAGAGTAAAAAGGATGTTTTTTTGTAAGGCAGGAGTGCAGGCCGGGTGTGAGGAGTGAGGAGTAAACAGGCAGGAAATCCAGAAGCACCTTCGGTTCTCTCTCTCCCCTCATCATAGAGCACGTTCTAAAGCTTCTGCATCTATCTGCCTGGGAGGAACCTGTGGACAGTGTTTACTGGGAGAGTTTTTTCCCCCTTGTGCTGGTCTCCAAGCATGTAGAGGAGGCTATGGCAAGCAACAGGTCCCCAAGCCTCCCATGGTTTAGAAGGAAGCAGTACGGGCTTGATTCTGGCTTTATCACTCAGCTCTGACCTGGGTGCCATAGGTACTTCAGGTAGCAGTGGAACATGTCCACAGCAGACCTCTTTAGCCTGTATTTTAACATACTGTGTTTTAACAGCAATGCGCCCTTGTGGCCAAAAAGGGCAATGGCATTCTGGGATGCATTAAGAAGAGTGTGGCCAGCAGGTCGAGGGAGGATCTTCTCCCCCTCTACTCTGCATTGGTGAGGCCCCACCTGGAATACTGTGTCCAGTTCTGGGCACCCCAGTTCAAGAAGGACAGAGAGCTACTGGACAGAGTCCAGCGCAGGGCCACCAAGATGCTGAAGGGAGTGGAACATCTCCCTGCTGAGGAGAGGCTGAGAGAGCTGGGGCTCTTTAGCCTGGAGAAGAGGAGACTGAGGGGGGACCTTATCAATGTCTATCAATATGTTAAGGGAGAGTGTAGGGAGGATGGAGCCAGACTCTTTTCAGTGTCATCCAATGATAGGACAAGAGGCAATGGGAGTAAGTTGGAGCACAGGAGGTTTAAGGAAAAACGTTTTCCCAGTGGGTGCCAGAGCTCTGAAACAGGCTGCCCAGGGAGGTTGTGGAGTCTCCACATGTGTTCTTTGAGGAATGTGGAGCTAGGTGATTCACTGCTTAGTTGTGAGCACTTCCATCTTCCTGCTGTGGGCACAAACTGTGTCTTCCTGGGGGTTTTCACACCTTCCACCAGGACAGTTTTCACCTGTCACTGGGGGCATCTGGACAGAGATGTGAAGGGTTGGAGATGTGATTTATGGCAAAAGTAGTGCTCCACGCTACTGATGCCCACGCTCCATTGCATTTGCTTTGTGTCTCAGTCTTCAGTTTCCTTTCCCTTCTTCATATTCTGTTCTGGTTTTAATTCCCTCTTCTCTGAATGCCTCAATTTGGCCTCTTTCCCTGTGATTCTTTGACTTACTCTTTCCCCATGAGTTGGAAATGGTGCCTGTGAGCAGTGGGCTTGCTACAAGAGCTGAGGTGTCCTGGCTGGCCTGGGCCCATTCCTTCTCCTGCCTGCTGCTGATTTCCCTTACACACTAGACCTTTTGTTGCACTCCACCCCCCTTTTTGTTTCTTTCTGGTTTTTTTTCTCTAGCCCATCATTGTCCGGCATCACTGGGTACACCGGAGGCGACAGGAAGGCAAGTGCCGGCAGTGTGGCAAGGTAAGAGGGCATCTTGTTTTGGGTTATTTTCAGCCTGAAGGAAAGCTAAGGACAAACCAGAGACAAGAGCAGTGCTGGGCACCGAGGACATCCCACCATTCCTATTTGGCAGCAACAGCCTACAATAAAACCAAGACATGTGCCCTGTTTACACAATGAAGCACTACATAAGTGCTTTCCACATAGTCATGTTCTCCCCCTGGGCCTAATCAATCCTGGAGGGGACTGTCTTCCTGACATGCTTTCCTTGAGCAATAGGGACACCCCTGCAGAGCTCATTGGCCTACCTGGTGCCATAATAATGGTTGGAGCTATCTGACAGAGATCCAGAGAGCTCCAGCTGCAGGCACACTCTCTTAGTGGTGAGAAAGTCCTGTTGGATGGTAGAAAGCTGTGATGGAATTCTCTAAGCCTCTTACCCTTCCCTCCACAGGGTTTCCAGCAAAAGTTTGCTTTCCATAGTAAAGAGATTGTAGCCATCAGCTGTTCCTGGTGCAAGCAAGCGGTGAGCAAAGCCCCCATTGAACACCTTACCAGCCCATTCTTCACCTAATGACCTCTGCTTTCTGCTGGGACTCCCCAGGCTGCTTCTCTGCAGCTGCAAGCTCCTACAAAAAACTTTCTCCTCATTGGCATGGTTTCCTCCAGCACTCCCTGCACTGGCTGGGGGAACCTTTGAGGAGGAGAAGGTGACTGTCACCAACAAACTGAGCAGCTGAGTTTTCTCTCTGTCTCTCCTTTCCCAGTATCATAGCAAAGTGTCATGTTTCATGCTGCAACACATCGAAGAGCCCTGCTCACTGGGGGCTCATGCTGCTGTTGTTGTTCCTCCCACCTGGATTCTGCGTGTCCGTCGGCCCCAGGTAAGTCACCTCAGCTCCTGTGACTCTTTCATGACTCCTGCTTGCCCAGTAGCTCCTCACAGAGTTTTTTGGTTTATTTCTTTTCACTCTAGAATCCACTGAAATCTAGTAAGAAGAAGAAGAGGACATCATTCAAGAGGAAATCCAGCAAAAAGGGGGCTGAGGTAAGAGATGAGAGAATGGGGAATGACCTTGTCTTGAAAGGACAGAGAAACCAGGCAGGGAGGAGCAGGACTTGAAAATAAAGTTGGATTTGCTTGGTCTGTGCTGAGGTTGGTGTGAGTGAGTTGGAGGAAGGGTGCCTGCTGGCAGGGAAAATCCCAGCTATAAGGCTTACAGGGTGGCTAGGATGTTCTTCCCTTCCCACTTCTGACCTCTGTGATGTTAGGGCTCAGATGGAGATGGGAGTTTGTGTTGCTCTGGGTTTGTTTAAGCACCTGTGGTGTCTTTTGCAGGAAGGGAGATGGAAACCCTTTGTTATCAAGCCCATGCCAGCTCCTCTTATGAAGCCCTTGCTGGTGTTTGTGAACCCCAAGAGTGGTGGCAATCAGGTATGGCCTTGTCCTACAGCTCTCTGAGAATGCTCTGTAAGGGCATTGCCATTTGGCTGCTGATGTCTCATCATAGTTTGGTGATGTCTCAGCTGCAGAAGAGGCAAGGCAACTCCCTCAATGCCAGTTTGCTGCCTGGCAATTCCCACCTAGGCTGGGCTTTGCCTGAGTCCCTCCCCAAACAATGTTATCTTTTCCTGGCCTTCTTCCATTAATCCATTGGGAAATCCCTGTTACCTGGTCTTTCTTATCCCCATAGGGAGCCAAGATCATCCAATCTTTCATGTGGTATCTCAACCCACGGCAAGTTTTTGACCTCAGCCAGGGTGGACCCAAGGAGGCGTGAGTACTGATGGGGGCAGCACCCTTCTTTGTTCTATCCCTGCTCCAGAGATTCCTCCTCAGAGCTCTTTCCATGGCTGGTGCTCCTTAGTTCTGTTGTGCAAAGAGACCTCCAATGAGTTCATACATTGAGAGGCCTCTCTAGGATACCTTATAGTCAGTCAGTTTCCTGCTGGAAGACTGGTCTAATCTTAAGGCTAGTGGTGAAGAGACCAGCTGTGGGGTGAGGTTCCCAGTCCTAGGTGATTATGTTTACTTAATATCGTGGGAATCTTGTCTGCTTCCTACATTTTGGTTTATCTGTGTGTATGCAGACTGTGGACACTCTGCTCTTCCTCTGCAAGAGCTGGTGAAGCCAGTGTTCCCATGGCTTTGCTCAGTGCTGTGAACTTCTGTGGAGATGGGGGAGGAGACCCACACATGGCTTTGTGAATGCCATGGGCTTTGTGAGAGAGGGGACCCCTGCAGCCACTGAGTAACACCTTGGATGTCTCTTCCCCTCCACCCTCCATGTTCCCTGCAGGCTGGAGCTGTACCGCAAGGTCCAAAACCTCCGGATCCTGGCGTGCGGGGGAGACGGCACGGTGAGCCCCCAGCCCCCTGGTGCCTGCAGTGCCCTTTGCCCCAGGCCTTTCCAGTGCCAGCACCACCCTCCTCACCTAATCCAGAATGGGGCAAAATGTGTGCCCTGTGTCCATGGTACAGCTGGTGGCACTGGATATTGCAGGTCCCCTCATGCACTACTCCAGAGAGTGCTGGTCTGTCACATGACTGGATTTATAGCCCTTTTGAGGACCAGTGTCCTCACTGGGATTACTGTTACCTCCTGCAGCACCTGTCTGGATCATTAAAGACTGTGAATAGTCTCAGTGGTGGCTAAGGGAACCCTGCTCTGCCCCATTGCCATCACTAGTGCTCTGAGTCTGGGAGGTTCTCCTCCCCCTCTACTCTGCATTGGTGAGGCCCCACCTGGAATACTGTGTCCAGTTTTGGGCACCCCAGTTCAAGAAAGACAGAGAACTACTGGAGAGAGTCCAGCACAGGGCCACCAAGTTGATTAAGGGAGTGGAGCATCTCCCTTCTGAGGAGAGGCTGAGAGAGCTGGGGCTCTTTAGCCTGGAGAAGAGGAGACTGAGGGGGGACCTCATCAATGTCTATCAATATGTTAAGGGTGAATGTAGGGAGGATGGAGCCAGACTCTTCTCAATGTCATCCAATGACAGGACAAGAGGCAATGGGAGTAAGTTGGAGCACAAGAGGTTTAGGGTAAACACAAGGAAAAACTTTTTCCCAGTGAGGGTGCCAGAGCTCTGGAACGGACTGCCCAGGGAGGTTGTGGAGTCTCCTTCTCTGGAGACATTCAAGACCCGCCTGGATGTGTTCCTGGGTGACTTAGTCTAGGTGACCCTGCTCTGGCAGGGGGGGTTGGACTAGATGATCTTCTAAGTCCTTTCCAATCCCTAACATTCTGTGATTCTGAGTCCCCTCCACCTGCCCGCCAGTCCCTGAAATAACCAATTGTTTTTTTGCACTTTCTCACTTGAGCAGGTGGGCTGGATACTCTCCATTCTGGACCAGTTACGCCTCAACCCACCTCCTCCTGTGGCCATCCTGCCTCTGGGGACAGGGAACGACTTGGCCAGGACGCTGAACTGGGGTGGGGTAAGTGACAGGCACAAGAGCCTGCTGCCAACAGAACAGGCCTGAGTGCTTTGACTCGGGTTCCAGACCCCATGGATGGGGATTTGCATTGGCTGGGTCTTTTGACTTTCCCTAAATATAGACCAACAAATAAAGTCCACTTGGATGGTTCTGACATTTGGATTATTCTACATTAGATTATGATCTATTAGGACACTAACAAAATATTGGTTTAAACTTTGGGAGATTTTTAAAAGGAAGATGATTTATTTTAAATTTGAAGTCCCACTTTGTTGTGCACTGAAGTAGAATTTGCTTTCTCATTGAATTTTGCCTTTTGCTTTTTACCAGGGTTACACGGATGAGCCTCTGTCCAAGATACTTTCACATGTGGAAGATGGGAACATTGTGCAGCTCGATCGCTGGAACCTCCATGTGGAGCCAAACCCTGATGCAAACCCTGAGGAAAAGGATGATGCAGCCACTGACAAGGTGGGACATCTCCTTTCTATGTTTTGTTTCCTGTGCTGGGTGTCTGCATTCTCCTTCCTCACACTGGCTCAGCCAGCCACAGCACATGGGTTTAAAGTGCTGGCTTGGTGTTTCCCTGCTCCAGTTCCATTCCTCTCCTTGTGTCTCTGACTCACAGCACTCTTGGCAAAGCATGTAGAGATTGGAACTAAATGTTCACCAGAGGTTTTTAACCACAGCTTGCAACACGCATAAGCCCAGTCCTCTCCGAGTCTGTTTCTTCTTCAGAAACATGGGTGATTGCAGATATTTTGGAGAGCATAGTGTGTCCCTTTGGATCACATCCTTTACCCCTAGGAGGCTGGTGCTGATCCATCATCTCAGGCTGATGAACTCTGTATTTTCATGGCAAGGGGAAGGCAAGAGGGCTCCCTCAGCCTTGTGAGCACCATACATGTGTCTGCTGTAGCCTGACCTCATCTTTGCTGCAGCCACATGCTGGCAGCCTCGTCCTTATTCCTCCTTTCCTTTCCAGCTCCCCTTGGATGTCTTTAATAACTACTTCAGCCTTGGCTTTGATGCACGTGTGACTCTGGAGTTCCACGAATCCCGAGGTACAGGGGGTGGCAGGGCAGGGGCAGGGTCTGTGGTGAGGTGGTGTCCCAGAGCTGGGCCTCTGAAACATTCCTCAGGAAACTGAACAAGAGGATTGTTCCAGGCACAGGCTTGGGGTGAAATCTGAGGAGCACGTGGAGGCTGCAGATGAGGAAAAGGGGTGCCTGCATGTAAAGAGAGCTGGGCACTGTCTCCAGGTTGGGGCTGTCTGAAGAGCTGTGTCTGGGGAGAACTGGCAAGTGAAGTGTTTCCATGTGCAGGCCAGTGACCTGGACTTTTCTCTCCTTTCCCTAGAGGCCAACCCAGAGAAGTTCAACAGCCGATTTCGGAATAAAATGTTCTATGCTGGGGTGAGTGTGTGGAGGATATCTGGGCATGCCTTCACAACAGCCTTAGCATCAGCTGGAGCAGAGGCATGGCCCTGCTTCCTGTCTGCACTCTAAGTTCATCGAAGTTGCACGAGTCTTCATGTGAACCCAAGCTGAGTCTCCCCCAAAGCTGGAGAGTGGCTGGAGAAAGGCTGCAGCCGTGGGGGGTGCAGCTCCCCTTTGGCTGCTAGTGCTGCTGGCAGCACAGCTTGCTCTGGTCTGTGCTACAGTTGCTGTGTTGATCTCCTGCCACTATTGTTCTCATTCTCCAGCTCACAGATGGTCACCCAGGCAGGACCTCTCAGGACCTGTGGGGAGGCAGATTGTCCCCCCTGCAGAGGAATGGAAAGCCTTTCCATGGAATTCCCACACCCCTTTGGTCTTTTATTTTATATGTTGGGCCAGTCACAGCTCCCTGACTAAATATACCACCCTCTTGTATCTCACATCCAGAGCTTTGTGTCTCAGTATCATCTTTGCTCATCTGTTCCCCCATCAGTATACCTCCCTACCCAGATGGCTGGGTGACCAGTACATGAGCAGGCCTAAAGGCCAGATGCTGCTCTGTACCACCTCACATATCTCCTGTTTGGGTCTCCCCTCTTCTCTGTACAGTTAAACATAAAGGGGTTCCTAGGGTCTGTGTAACAGAGGCCATGCTGTTTCTCATGGTATCTCTAGATGGGGTCACATCTCCAGAGGAGGTCACATCAGCTCTGGTTTATGGTGCTCCACTACAGCTTGAGACTGAATTTGTCTCTTTTGACTCGAGTCGTTCACTGAAGGAGACCCACCTCTTTCCATAAAGCCAGGACTGAGCTGGCAGGAGAATACTGGGGCATATTACTGAAGGTGCCTCAAGGTTTTTGGTAGGCAAAATAGCAAGAGGAATGGATCAGGTTGTTTTGGGAGGACAGGAGGAGAGCTGGCTGCATATTTCAGCGAACATCTGGGTACTAACACTGTCTCTTACCTTGGCAGGCAGCCTTCTCTGACTTCCTCACTGGGAGCTCCAAAGACTTGGCAAAACACGTCAAACTGATTGTGAGTGTGCAGGGATGGTCTGGGCCAGGGAGTGGGCTGAACTGTGGAGGTGTGAGGAGCAGCCACTTGGCACACTTGAGTCAGGAATGGGGAGGGTGTTTTTGGGAGCATCAGCTTTCCTGGCTTACTGTAGGGAGCAGAGAAGGGAGGCCTTTTCCTCCTGTGGATAATGTGGGCCAGGCTCCCCCCTTGCAGCCTGAACGTCCCTGTGTTGTCTCCAGTGCGATGGGACAGACCTGACCTCCAAGATCCAGGACCTGAAGCCTCAGTGTCTGGTCTTCCTGAATATCCCCAGGTGAGCAGCACCAGGACCTATCCTCATGTGTGGGCCTCCTCACGCCCATGGTTCAGAAATCCCTGCTTGGATTTGGAGTATCTGTCCATGCTCACCATCCCTTCACAGGTACTGTGCAGGCACCATGCCCTGGGGCAACCCTGGAGAGCACCATGACTTCGAGCCACAGCGGCATGATGATGGCTGCATTGAAGTTATTGGCTTCACCATGACATCCCTGGTGAGTTGGTGCTGTGGCCAGATGTAGCTAGCAACCAGGGAGCAACTTGTCCCATGGACCAGGCATCAGCTAGCCCACCAGGTCCACAGATGAGTTGTGGTGGTGGACTGTGTGACTCTGCGTGACCATGTCTGCTCTGTGGATGGGCAAGGTGCTGTCATGCCCTGGTCTCTGTGGATTCCTTCCCACTGAGATCAGGCCTGAGGCACTCAGAACTTTGTTCACTTGCACCATCTGGCTGACAATGGGTGCTTCCCCCATCCACGCCCCAGTCCGTGCTGCTCTCTTACTCTGGACCTTTTCACAGGCTGCCTTGCAGGTTGGTGGCCACGGAGAGCGGCTGTGCCAGTGTCGGCAGGTGGTTCTCACCACTTCCAAGGCCATCCCCATGCAGGTTGATGGAGAGCCCTGCAAGCTGGCAGCATCCTGCATCCACATCTCCCTGCGCAACCAAGCCAACATGGTGCAGAAGACCAAGCGGCGCAACTCTATGCCTCTGCTTAATGAGTAGGTTCACCAGCTCAACCTGCCACCTTCTCTGCAAAGGCAGGAGGGGTGGAGGAGGAAGGGATAGGAGTGATCCAGCACTCCCAGAGGCATTTCAGTCCTCTCTCAAGGAGGGCTGGGAAGGGTCACAGAAGTATGGGCAGACCCTGGTGCTGGAGAAGCTGCTGCTGCTCAAGTCCCTAACCTAGTCTGTGTAAAAGATCACGCTCTTGCCTATTTTGAAGGGATGAGTGGGATAAGAAGAAGGTGGCTGTCCCTGTCTGATCCCTTCCTTTTTCCTTCCCCACTGCACGCAGACAGCAGCCAGTGCCCGAGCGGCTGCGGATCCGGGTGAGCCGAATCAGCATGCATGACTATGAGGCACTGCACTATGACAAGGAAAAGCTCAAGGAAGCCTGTGAGTGACCAGCTGAGTGACCTGTAGGGTGGGAGCTCCAGTCCCTGAGTCTGGCAGTGACCCCTCCAAAGCTGCATGAGGTGTTGGGAGGTGAGGCACGGGCTGCTTCCTGAGTTGTGTCTGCCCTCTTGTGCAGCTGTGCCACTGGGGATCATCGTGGTTCCAGGAGACAGTGACCTGGAGTTGTGCCGTACCCAAATTGAGAGGCTGCAGGAGGTGAGCCTTAGTGTGGGATGTGGTTACAGCTGGATGTGTGGATGGAGAGGCTAAGCAAGGGGTTTCTATGCCTCCTTGACCTGCACACACAAACACGTTCCTGCTTCTGACAGCAGGTCACACTTTGTCTTCACCGTGTGGCGGAGGCAGGATCCTGAGCTGGAGGCTTGTTGCTCCCTGCTCTCTGGCACCTTCTTTCTCAGCATTGCTCTTCTGACCTTGTTCTCCAGGCCCAGAGTGTCAGTAGCCCAGAAAAATTACAAGGCAGTGGAAAAAGCCAACACACATCCTATGGGGGGCCTCTCACCTCCTGAGTGTTTGAGGAGGCCTTCCCTCTGTCCCTTTGTTTGCTGTGCTGTGTTTCTTCAGCCCTTCGTGTCCCCTGTGTTTCCTGGCACAGCTCTGCCTGCCCAGGTGTCTGGATTAGGGTTGCCTCCCCTTTCAGATGTATGCATTTGCTAGAACTAACTTTGTACTCCTGCCAACATCCTAGCACATGTCCGTGACCCAGACACAGGCTGTGGAACCCTTTCTCCTGGTGAGCAATGCTTTGTGAGCCTGCAGTGTGCTTCCGGGTGCTGCACTGCTCAGTCTGATTGTCTCCCAGAAGACAGAAGTCCCCAGTTAGCTGGCTCTCATTCTTAGGGAATCCCATCCAGCATGTGCCTGTTATCCTGCCAGGCTGAGGTACAGAGGTGTTTGCCCAGGCTGGCACACAGGAATCTTCTCCTTGCTCTGGCTGCTCTGCATGCTCTTCTTCTGCCTGCCTCATGCCCAGACACTGGTGAGGACACACAGATAGATTAGCAGCTCCCAGGGTCACAAGGTAAAGCATTCCTATAGCAGCAACCTGGTAGACTGATGTCTCTGCAACCTCTTGCACTTCTAGAGCTGTACATTGAGGCTGGTGTTCCTTGGTCACCTCGTGGTTTACCTCTTCTCTCTCTCTGGGCAGCCACTGTGCTCTAGTCTCAAAGCAGGTCAGAGACCTTGGCCAGGCAGTGTGTAAAGCAGCACATGAAGCAGCAGCTGTGAGATGAGAGAGGGGCTGGGGGGCCACCCAGACAGAGGCTGTAATGGCCCACCTTGCCTTTCTGCAGGATTTCCCTCCTCCACAGTCCTCTGCTTTAGAGCGCCTGCTCTTTCAGGTGTGTATGGCCCCACTCTGTCCCACGGGCCCATCTGTTTTGTCCACCATGCCAGTCTCCTGCTCATTTTGTGGCACCTCTTTCCAGTGAGCTGATGTGTGTCAGCTCCAGTCTGTCCCATGCTGCTTCCCATCACTGCGTGCTGTGCCTGTGTTCAAGTTCTCCTTTCTGCCCAAGTGCCTGTGGTCCTCCATGTCTCAGCAACCTGCCAAAGCAGGAGAGACACGCTGGGGAGAGGTGAGGAGGCCAAAAAACACGACTTTATTCTCTCTTTTTTTTATGCAGGAGGGAGATGGAGCCAAACCAAAGACACTGTCATCTCAGAAGCTGTCACCCAAGTGGTGCTTCCTGGACTGTGAGTATCCTCCTCCCCTGAAAGTGCTGACTCTGTGCTGGTGAGACCTTTTATTTTGCCATATCAATGAAAGTAGGAGATGGAGATGCAATCAGCAGCAAAAACACAAGGGTTATTGATGTATTAGAAACCATGGTAGTGCCTGGCAGTGGTCATGTAGGAATTACAGCTTCTCCAAAACCATGGTGGGATCAATAGCCCAGCTGAAGTGCATCTACACCAATGCACACAGCATGGACAACAAACACGAGGACCTGGAAGTCATAGTGCAGCAGGAGAATGATTACATAGTTGCCATCACAGAACCATGTTAGGATGATTCACACCACTGGAGTGCTATGTTGGATGGCTCTAAACTCTTCAGAAGGGACCTGGACTGGAGAGGTGGGCCCAGGTGAACCTCATGAGGTTCAACAAGAGCACGTGCAGGGTCCTGCACCTGGGCTGAAACAATCCCCACTATCAGTACAGACTTGGGGATGAGGTGATAGAGAGCAGCCCTGCAGAAAAGGGCTTGGGGGTGTTGGTGAATGAGAAGCTGGACATCAGCAGCCAGTGTGTGCTTGCAGCCAAGAAGGCCAATGGCATCCTGGGCTGCAACAAAAGTGTGGCCAACAGATGGATAGAGGTGATTCTGCCCCTGTACTCTGCTCTGGTCAGACCTCACCTGAAGTATAGTGTCCAACTCTGGAGCCCTCAGCGTAGGAATGACATGGATCTAATGGAGTGGGTCCAGAAGAGGACCACAAAGATGATCAGGGGGCTGAAACACCTCTCCTACGAGGACAGGCTGAAGGAGCTGGGGTTGTTCAGCCTGGAGAAGAGGAGGCTTTGGGGAGACTTTATAGCAATCATGAAATGATAGAGTTTTTGATTATTAGAGAAGTAAGGATGGGGTCAGTAGAACTGCCATCTTGGACTTCCAGAGAGCAGACTTTGGCCTGTTAGGACCCTGGTTGACAGAGTCCCTTGGGACACTGTTTTGAAGGGCAAAAGTATCCAGGAAGGATGGACTTTTTTCAATAAGGTAATTTTTAAGATGCAGGAGTAGGCCATCTGCATAAGAATGGGCTGGCAGGGAAGAAGACTGGCCAGGCTGAACAGAGAGTTTTGGTAAGAACACAATAAAAAAAGGGGAGTTTATGACCTTTGGAAGAAGGGACAGGCAACTCAAGAGGACTACAGAGATGTCATGAGGTTATTCAGGGAGAAAATTCACAGGACTGAAAGCCCATCTAGAGCTTAATTTGGCTACTGCTTTAAAAGACAATAAAAAGTGAGAAAGGAGGATTGAGGAGAATCTTAATCCTTTATTAGATGTAGGTGGGAAACATAGTGACCAAGGATGAGAAACAGGCTGATGTACTAAATGTCTTCTTTGCCTCAGTCTTCAACAGCAAGACCAGTTGTTCTCTGAATACCCAGCCCTCTGAGCTGAAAAATAGCAGATCATCTTGAATACTATCATTTGTCATGTACAGTACAACCAGTTGTGCAGGCCCAGTCAGCAAAGGTTTGTGAGAGGCAGGTCCTGCTTGGCCAACCTGATCTTCTACAACAAGATGACCCACTCAGTGATGAGGAAAAGGCTGTGGATGGTGTCTATATAGACTTTAGTAAAACCTCTGACACTGTTTCCCACAGCATTCTCATGGAGAAGCTGTTCTTTGCTTGGATGGGCGTAGTCTTTGCTGGGTGAAAAACTGTATGGATGGTCAAGCCCAGAGTGTGGTGGTGAATGGATTTAAAACCAGTTGGCAGCCACTCACAAGTGAGGTTCTCTAGTGCTCAGTACTGAGGCCAGCTCTGTTTAATATCTTTGTCAATGATCTGATGAGGGTATTTGAGTGCACTCTCAGTGAGTTTGCATATGACACCAAATTGTGGTGGGAGTGTAGGAAGGCTCTGCAGAGGATGTATTGATGAGATGACACAAATAGTATGAGGTTAAAAAAGGCCAAATGCTGACTCTTACATTTGGGTCAAAACAACCTCATGCAATGCTACAGGCTTGGGGAAGAGTGGCTGGAAAGCTGCCTGGTGGAAAAGAACCTGGGAGTTCTGGTTGGCAGCTGGCTGAACATGAGTCAGCAGTGTGCTCAGGAGACCAAGAAGGCCAATGGCATCCTGGCCTGTATAAAAAATAGTATGGCCAGCAGGACTAGGGCAGGGATCATCCCTGTACTCTGCACTGGTGTGGCCACACCTCAAATACTGGGTTCAGCTTTGGGTCTGTCACTGGAGCGTGTCCAGAGAATTGCAATGAAGATGGCAAATTGTCTAGAACACACACTCTTGAGTGGCTGAAAGAACTGGTGTTGTTTGGCCTGGAGAAAAGCAGGCTGAGG